>JBAMNC010000303.1:1642500-1650000 GCA_037902135.1 Cetoscarus ocellatus
AAGTGTTGTACTTGTTTTACTCAGTTAATTTTTTTAATCATGTGTTTCTTGCAATGAGGGAAGCATATTTTTACTTGCTTGATTACCTCCAATGTGCACAGTGTGACTTTATTCACCAATGTCTTTTTTTACCTAAACTGGAGAGTTAACAGTCCATAGTTGTTGTCTGTGAAACAAACAGTAATCCAACAGGGGGGAGTCTAATGCTATGGCCAATGGCATGATTTGGCAGCGTGGCTGATGTTGACAGTGTTTCCACAGTCCTTTGCAGTAAAGAGGAAGATTGTACTTGTAACTTGTACACCAGGATAAACTAAAACCTTTTCCTGTTTGAAAAATAATTTTCTCTGCTGATTAAAAGGACTGTCCTGGGGAAAACTTAAAGCAGCACTGCAGATCTGTTGAGCCTTCAAATATTCTCTCCAAAGTCTGTTCAGTGGAGCTCAGCGCTGTAACAGAGAGAATGCCCCGCCCCCTTCCCCCCACAGCGCTTCCCTGCTCTGTTTAGGGTCTATGTAACTTTTGCTCCCGTGACGGGGACACATATCGCAAGATGCTGCGAGAAGTGCAAACTGCTTTACGGCACTACGCGAGATTTGGCTTCCAGCTAAAGAAGCTGGTGTTTTTCATGTAGTAGTAGCAGCCATGGCATCAGCAAAGCGTGTGAGGAGGACTCTTTCTCCAGATTCAAGGGCCAAAAAGAGACTTTCGGACAACTCAAGGAACAAAACTAGAATTAACATTGGAGCCCACTTTGCTCGGTGGCGAGAGCGTCGGGAGATGGAGAATTGCAAGACGGACGCCGAGCTTGCAAAGTCACTGCTGGAGAGGTAAATTATGTTTTCGTCGGGTTTTCCCCCGTTCAACACTTGGTTTCAGTCGGTGGTTGCTCCGTAGCATTGCATGCTTTGTGTAACTTGGCGGACGTTGTTTTGTCACTAAATGCTACCAGCGGTTATTTGCCGGTGAGTTTCTCAGATTGTCGGAGATATTCATGGCGCCGTGACGCTCGGTCATTCACTATTTCTAAGTCCTGCAGTCTGCAAACATGGTGGATGCAACATAACCACATCCAGCTCCGGTTATTTCAGCAGGAGAGATGCTATCAGGATGCTCACACGCAAACGCTGAGCTAACAACTGACTGCTGACGCTTGAAAAATGACATATTTGGAAAGAAACATCATAATGCTGTACCATATCAGTCTACGTGGTTTATTTGTGTCTTCGGACGTCCTGTCGACTCGCTCCTCCCGGCTCTGTATGTCAACAAGTGCACGTTGCTGTGAGGTGCTGTGTTACGACAGTGCAATTACACCCAACGACCTGAGAGGCCCCTCGAGAGCAGACAAAGCTGAATCTTACATAGTGGGGCTTTAAAGGGTCTCTGTTAATTTTCCAGTTATGATGCCCATACTGTATGCTATCATTGTATTTTTTCTCTTTTCCATTGTGCCTGACGGATAAATTGTGCAGAGCAAATGACCAAAATGCCCCAAAGTTTTTGCTTTTATTTTATTTTTGTTGTGCTCTCTACAAAGCTGTTTGGTAATTATAGAACGATTTTATTAATGAATGTTTAAATGTGATGTTGTTGTTGAGAACCCTGAGTTAAAAACAATTAAATATGTGTATTTATGGGCCAGAGTGGTGTTCTGATGTGGTTATGTCGTATCCACACTGCTGTCATCATAACTTAAACCAGGCTGTAGCCTGGGAAATCTATGTCTTGTAACTCGTTGGAAAATGTGCTTTAAAGATTTACTGTGATGTTTTAAAATACATTATAGAATAAGAAAGTATGTTTTACTTTCATGCTTCATGTGGGTGATGATGAATAATTATAAAGATAATTAGATGCCTGTTTAGAAAATGTTGTCATCCCTACAGCCATGTGCTTGCTGAACGTGATTTAGTCTGCATGGGAAGTTTTTCATCTTATTTATGGAGCTTATTGTTATTGTTAATTTTACAAATGGATTGTAGGTTTTGCTGCTGGTGCTTCTGTGATATTGTGCATTTACCCATTTGGATTCTGGCTAAGGCACTGCAGTGAGTTGTAAGGGTACGTTCACACCAAACGCAACTTGAGCGACCTGAATATCACTCTCCATGCAGAGTCAGTGTACAGCCGTGACAGAAGTGATAAGGGCGACTTGGCCGCATCTTGGGAGACATATTGCGGCGCCCTTGTCCCTGCAGACGGGTACTCTTGGGGTCGCTTTGGATGCGCGACCAGTTCGCAGCGCTCAGTTGCCAAAGTTAAAAAATTAAGCTTTCAGGCAATGTCGCCTGCAGCTGTGCCGCGACAGCCAATCAGCATTGTGTGAGTGAGTGACGACACCCGTAACAGACGTAGTGAGTACATTAGTTCTGCCTAGACGGGACAGCAGAGAACTCTCAGACGATGCTGCTGCAGGCCCATCAGCTGCAGTCTTTTGTGGTTGGTAGGTGAGTGAAAAGGATACAGTTGGAATAATGTCAGCTAAAACATCCTATTATACTGTATGATATGATAAGATCACAGTGAAACTCGAGAGGGCGTGACGTCACTTAGCGACGCGACTGTGACAAAATGAGTTATGGACAGGCGACGCGACTTGGATGAACGACATGATCTCGGTTGTTCAAGTCGCGTTCATTGTTAACTCACCTTAATGCCTCCTCACAGCAAAGGCTTCCTGTTAGCCTGCCTGTTGGACCGGGCCTCTCTTCACATACTTTGCATGTTTCTCTCTAGGCACTCAGCCCCCTCCCACAGGCCAAAACATCCATGTAAGGTCTAGTAGTGACTCTAAATTAGCAGTATGTGTGAGAGTGATAATTACTGGTGGGTTGTCTTTATATATCAGCCCTGGGATTGACTGCCTCTTGCCCAATGAAAGCAGGGACTGGCTTCAATCCCCTGCTACCCCAAAACAGGATAAGTGGTATTGACGAGCAATGGATGGAATTGGCTTGTAGCTGACTGAGATGATTTCTGGCCATGCTGCCCAGGCTTATCAGCAGCACTCCTGAAACTCAGCATTCAGCTTATTGTATTTCCATTCAATCAAATATATTAATGTGACAGTCATAACTTTTTTTTCACATAATCTCTGTGGAGATTGTAATGACCTGTAACTTGTTGAGTGGTCAGCTCAAACACAGGAAGAAGCTTGGTTAGCTGTCAGGCTCTGCATGACAAGATAGTTTAAGCATGTCCCATCTTAAAATGAGATGAGTATGCATTTTCTCCTATAGTATTTGGCCTCACACAGACACCCAAACCTTGTCAAAAACATGTTATTCCTCTCCTCTACCATGGCGGGTGAGATGGTTGAGAAGAACCAAAGAATCCTTTCTCTGCTGACTTGTATGCTTAATTTATTAAATCAGTGGATGTAGTCTACTGAATATACTATACATCTGACTTAACTTTTCCTGTTCCTCCTTCACCTCTCAGAGATGCAATGCAGCTGAATGTCCTGGCCACCCAAAAGATGCTGGCACTGGCCCACAGGATGAAAAATCTGGAGGTGTTCATCCATGTCTCCACAGCTTATGCAAACTGTGACAGAGAACTCATTGAGGAAGTTGTCTACCCTCCCCCAATAGACTACGGCAAGCTCATTGATTCTCTAGAGTAAGTTGATCTCATCTACTCTCCATATAAAGCTTTTCTCCTACTTATAAACTGTTGTTAAAATAGTTTATTTGTATTGTTGGTGTTTACAGATGTGCTGATGGTTTTCTTTTCAGTCATTCTAAAAATATAGGAGCGATGATTTTATGACTTTAGATTGCTAGATTTATTAAAAAAAAAAAAAAAAAGTAGGAGGGTATTATCAAGATTAATGTCAGCTCCTCGATGAGCTGGTCAGCTTAGCCATGAGTGGAGAGTAAACTGCTGCTTAGTAGCACTAATGTGTGGAGGCTGCAAGTCTCAGCTGCTCAGGGAGAGATTAGTAAAGCATCAGAAGCCTCCAGAGCAAGTGGAGATTAGTGAGATGATTCTGAGGCATAGTCTGTAAAGTGCATAAAGCTTTTTAGAAAAGTTGAATGGATATGTGCATAAAGTGATCAAGCTTGGTTTCACAGTGGATCTTAACAGATTATTTTGTTAAAAGGTATAGATAGTCATATTAAGTGATCACGTGTAAAACTAATAGCTCATAAAAGGAGGATGCCACCTTTGCTTGCCAATGCATAGTCAACACTGCCTACTTGAGGGTATGTGTCACAGGACTCATTTTCTTTCATTTTCATGCTCCTGATTACAACTTATCACACACACTGGGCCCCTCAGACCAGCATAGCTTAGGCACAGGTCACATACCTTACCTAAATATACTGTAAATAATGTTTGGACAGTTTTGTTGCGGACTCACAGTAGCCATTCAATGCCATGCTTAAGTTTGTTTATGTAGTGTGTTTGCCGCATGCTGTACTTGAGCTTGGCGGACTTTCCTGGCCCAGGCACACG
Source organism: Cetoscarus ocellatus (assembly GCA_037902135.1). Classification (NCBI taxonomy): domain Eukaryota; kingdom Metazoa; phylum Chordata; class Actinopteri; order Labriformes; family Labridae; genus Cetoscarus; species Cetoscarus ocellatus. The sequence continues at coordinate 1,646,965 of JBAMNC010000303.1, forward strand.
GAGGTTTGCTTCAATCACGTATGCTTACCAATGCACTAACACAAGAACAGGCAAGTGCAAGCAATGTGCTGATGTGTTCTGCACAGTAATCGCTCTTCAGCTGTAGACCTCTGATAATTTAAAAAAAATGCATAGGAGGTCTGTATGAAGAAGAAATTGAGGGCATAAAACCCACCATATTACAGCACACAAAAAGGTCATCAGATAATATTAGTCTAGTCAAAATGAATATCTCTATGGTAAGGAGTGGTGAATTTTTTTCTGTATTTTTACAAGCTGTATGACTTTTTTGCTCCTTTTTGCACTAAAGACATGACCATTCATTTGCTTGTAATAGAACAAGTCTTGATACATATGGTCTTTATGTGGTGTCTTTTCCTCAACCTATTTGAGCATCTGTTAACTTCTATTGACTTCTATTTGCATTTCACCTTTTAATGTAGCTCTTCTCACCCCTGTCCTTTCCTGATGTTTTTCTTAACCCCTGGTCATATGTAGGGATTGGAATCAAAAACCAGTTCCAGTAGAGAATTGATAACTCCTTCAAGGAATCAATATAATTAGTCTTTCAGCTCATAAATTCCGGTATCAATTCATTCCACTTTGTTCTGCATGCTTTGTAGATTAAGGACATCACATCCTCCTCAGACATTCAGCAGACATTATAACAAAGCAGTCAAAATGTGATCATGGCAGACATGACACAGAAATGGTCAAAATTGTGGCCTAATTTTCCTTAATAAGACGCTTACTGCACAATGTTTAGTGGATGGAGACAACAGCATCCACTAAGCAGCTTTGCCTTTGCAGCATGGCTTTTGATAAAAGGTGCTCCATGTGTTTGACATTGTTGCCACAGAGCTCATGTAGGCCAAGTTTTGTCCTCACAGAAAATCCATGGGAATCATTAAAAATCGGATCAAAAAGCAGAATAGGTAATGGCATTGGTATCAATAAAATCTTCTCAATTCACATCCCAACTCATAAGTCATTATTTGGTCTTATTATTTATAACTCACAAGTATCCAACTCCATTTTAACAACTGTAACATAATATTAAAGAAAGAGTACCTCTGTAAACTGCATTGGGATGGCAATCAAAAACCAATCCCAGTGAAGAATCAGTAATTACCTGCTCCGGGAATGGATGTCGTTTGACTACAGGCTTAGCAATTCCCTCAACAGTTTCTTCCACTTTGTTCTGCATGCCATGCAAATCAAGGACTTAATGCTCTCATCAGGGGTTGTTAGCAGAAATAAGACCAAAGAAATCAAAGATGTAATCATGGCAGACAGGAAACAGGAGTGGTTCGAATTCAGGCCTAATTTTGTACAGATTTTTCTGACTACATAACATCCAGTGTGTATGATTTCACTCGAGGATGGAAACACTTGGTGGTTAAATATTGTGTCTTGTGTTTGGCATTGTTGCTACTGTAAATCTGTGCAGGCCAACTTTTCCACCTCTAAAATCTGCAGGAATCAATGAGGGAATCAACAAAGAATTGGATTGATAAATATCAAGAGGGCATTAGTTGCAATAATATCTTGTCAATTCACATCCCTAGAACTGTTTCACATAATGTAATTGCCCTGGAGAGCAGGAGTTGGGGATGGAGTTTTAATTTACACTAATGCTTGAGCTAGCCCTAGTGTGAATCTGCCCGTTATGATATCATACCAGAAATACAAACTTTGCACAACCGTTCTGTTACCTATTTCTTTTAAGGATTCAGCATAAATAACAATATAAGCAGTAAATTAAAACTTCAGTACAAGTATGAGAAGCAAAATGAGACATATAGAATATTTTGTATTTTTTTTTTCAGAAAATAAAAACAATTGTTGAAATTTGGACCAAGTTTTGATTTGTGCAGTGTAGTCAACCCTTTAACAGAGAAAATGCATACTTATGAGTGAGTACTTGTGAGGAAGTCACATACTTTTAGCACATCATTCTAATTGGTTTGACAGCTCATTCACCACTTTTTTTTACATCTGTGAAGTGTCTTCACTGCGGACGCTGGCTGGATCTTAAAATTCAGAATTATCTACACATATAAAGTCCCCTGAAGATGTTTCCTAACATCATTGGTGTTGCCTTAAAGATATGATCTGTAAAGTTTTCTATGACAGAGAAATTCTTAATTTTTCAAACTGTGTCAGGCTGTTTTGTTGCATCCGCCACCATGATGGACATGTTTGATTGTGGTTGCCATTAAAATGTCTAGCAATGCGTGAAAGACTGCAGGACAGGTTAGCTGGACCTGCTACTTGCTGTTGTTCTGTCTCTGTTTCTCATCCATATCTTGTGCAGCTTACCTGCAATTGACCACTATTATTCTTTGGTTGCAGTCTGTTCTGTCATCCTTATATATCCCTCTTCCAGTAACAGGGTGGCAAAACTAGACATTTACTCTCTGCAGTGAGATCTGGGTCTGTTTTGTCCACCTTCACTGATTCTTTTCTTTTAAAATTGAGGAGTCTTTTCAACAAAAACTGCACTTTATCAGGGGTATTCACTAGATAACTAACCAACAAAATGTTCAACATGTAGACTTCACATAAAAAGGAAAAACTACCTCTGAAAGTGGATGTCCTGATTTACAGTAAGAGCAGTCCCAGGATTCTTACTGAGAAGCTTACAGCTTTTCTGTCTCACTATGCAAAGTTTTTTCTCAAAACAGAAATGCTGGTGTCCTGTTTAGTAAGCACACATCGTGGAGTTCATTGTTTACTAAACAGAATCCTGAGTTTAAATGTTAAATTATGAGGTTGGGTGTAGGTGACTGAGGGTCACACTCTGTCTTTGTACAGTCTTTGGTCTTGACTCATTGGCACTTGTTTTGTTTGGATGAAAGTTTGTGTAGAGCCCCCTGTAGGCAGATTTTTACATACTGTGCATTCAGATTGTGTATGCATTATCTGGTCATCATCACTGAAAAGCTGCCTTTAGTACATAAAAAATTATCTCACTTCAAATCTCTTGGCCTTTCTGTTATGAGGTCACAAATTAAAAATGTTAATGTAGATACA
>JBAMNC010000303.1:2255000-2440000 GCA_037902135.1 Cetoscarus ocellatus
TCGTTGACGACGCTCTCTAGCCGGTCCAGTCTCTCGATAATCCTCAGTGTTTCCCCCTTACTGTCCTCATCCAACTTTCTCTCCGCCTCGCCGCCGCTCTCCGTAACTTTGGGACCCCCGTTGGCCATGTAGTTGGTGATCCAGCCGACGTAGAGGAGACACACGATGTTGGTCATACCGCTCAGGATCACACATGTGGACACCAAAGTTTTAGTTCTCCTTGTGCACAGCATCACGACATCCCTCCATGGGCTTCCTGTTCCCGACGCGCGCAGGCAGGTGGATGTTGGAGAAGACGCACTCGAGAGACGTGTCCAAATGAAACTCTACGATGCGATGCAGTGGAGTCAATCCTCCTCCGCGAGTCTCTCAGGTCCCAGTTGAGGCATAGTGGAATCCGGGGGCTGAGGATTTAGAGGCTTTCCTGACGTAAAAATAATGTATGTTTGATAAAAACACCAAGAACGAGAAGCCCCGCTTGAGCAGCCGGCGAGTCAAGCTGCGCTCAGCCGCTGCAAAGCTGTCAGACGCAGCGCTGCAACCCCCCGCCAGCCTGTGGTCCTCATACAGTCCAATAGGAGGGGAGGGGGCGGGCTCTGCTCTGCTCAGCCAGCCCCCTCACAGCGAGAGTACACAGAGGAATGGGTGGTAAGGGGGGCAGTCCGTGGAGGCTCAAATACATCGACCCAAGCAGAGAGGCGAGGTGTGGGAGCTGAAATGAAACAGGCTTATGCAAAGAGTGGACTGAGATGGACGTGTGCATCTTATAAGTGGGTTAAAACTCTACTGATTCGATAGTGGAGCAGATGTTCAGCATCTGCAGGAGACAGTAGCAAAGTAACAACAGCTGTTGCATTGATAGTCTTTTTTTCTGTGCCAAAGAAGCAGGAGTGGTTCTGGTCACTTGGGGGTCCCAGGCAAAGACCAACCGACCAATCTGAAGTCAACACAGTTATGCCTCAGCTGCCGTGCACACGTATTGGAGGAAAAAGACAGCGCAAACATGAGGAAAAAAATAAAAAATGCAGCTGAAATTTCTGGTAAAAGGTGGAAATAATAACGGAGAATGTCAGTTGGAGAAATAATAGCTACAGAGACACAGGGCCGCCCCTGGCCAAATTGGGGCCCTAAGCAGAATTTTATTTTGTGCACTACTAGATTGTATATAAAGCTTGAAGATTGTTCTTATATCATGGAGAATAAGTGATCCAGGATACCTCAGGATGAATTTATCATTCAGACAACAGTGAGTGAGTGAAAACAGCGGCTCAGAGCTGGACTGCTGAAGAATGTTGAGTTTTGATTCATCAAAAGGCTGACTCGTCATGATTTAAGTTTTTGTAATACTTAAACCTGAGCTATCAAGACACCGTTTGACTTATAAAATCACACAAAGTGACTGATGATCCCTCACTGTCCCTGCGATGCGCGCCTATCTGCGTCTTTATGCTCACCGGCAGATGGAGGAGCGCACACACAGACGCTACGCAATTTAGGCGGTATTTAGATCAAATATTCACATGTGCGTTGGCTGCACTGCAAAATGACATTACTGACAGACAACAATGGTAACAGTAACACTTTAAATGGAAAATATCAGGCCTGTAAGTCCACAGAGCGGATCATGGCTGCATCAGACAGCGGAGAATGTGTGCAAAATGGGGCCCCCCATGGGTCACGGGGCCCTACGCACAGCATGTGTTTTGCGGGAAGGGCAGCACTGCAGAGACAGTCCTTACAACTGAAACAATATTTAATTCTGAAATAACGTTGGTTTGCAATGTTATTGACTGGAAAAATGTTGAAAGTTTTTAACAACACTAAGTAAAAAAAAATGCAGTTACTGTTATGTTTTGATGATTTGATGTCTGCAGGGGAAGTTGTTGATTGTCAAACTTTTGGAATGGGTAATTGATCAAATACAGCTTTCCTATGCAAAACACTGACTCAGAAATTTCACTGATATTTCTGAAATATGATTTTATGCTAATCAGAGCAAAATGCAGCTCTGTGGTTAAACTATATATTATATCATATACTAAAACAATTTTGACTTGACACGCCTTAGCTGTTGTCCTTGTTTCACAACTCTGAGAATTCTACTTAAAGTAATGAGTATCTTTTTTACGACATACTTTTAAATGTAAGTTGAGTATTTTCGTAGATTTCTACTTCAAGACCTGAATACAAAACTATCAATCCTTTGCCCAAACCATATATTTTAAAGAGCTCATGTTATGCTTTTCAGGTCTTATATGCCCTTACTTGTGTTCACGTCTCACTTGCATGATACAGCTCCCTAATGTGTAATGGTGCGTTCACACCTGACGTGACTAGGTGACCGATATCGCATTGCTCACGTCAGTCACGTCGTGTGTCCATAAATCAGGTCATTTTGTCACTACCACATTGCTCGGTGACGTCACGCCTGCTTGAGTTTCACTGCAAATGTGTTCAAAAATGTATAGGTTTATCCGACATTATTCCAACTGTGTCCTTTCTACTAATCTACCAACCATAAAACGCTGCAGCTGATGGCCCTGCAGTCTCTGCCGCTGGCCCTGCCGCTACCTCAGCATCGTCTGTCAGCTGCATTAGGGAGGTCTCTGCGGTTCCGTCTTCCTCGACCCCACGAGCCATGTTGCTGCTGGTCTCCTTCAAGCTGATAAACAGGCCCTCCCACTGACTCTTTGGACGACTAGCGAGCGGGGCTTGGCTTCCTTCATAACTACAATGCTGATTGTCTGTTGCGGCACATCCACATGCGACCCTGCCTGAAAAGTTCAAATTTTTCAACTTTGGCGACCAAGTGACACACCTTGTCATGCGTCCAAAGCGCCCCGGTAGCGTCTCTCGCATCGCGTGAGGGCTGGTCGTCCCCCGTCGCGGTTGTACTATCACTTTGCTTTGAAAGTGATTGCCCAGGTCCTGTCAGTCACGTCCGGTGTGAATGCACCTTAAGGCAAATAATTTGTGGCATCTGGACTTCTCCCCCTCCTCCTGAGAACAGTACCACCTGCTATGTAAAATGGCTCTCAACAGATCTACCACAGTGTGACATCCAACTATTGTCTTGTCAAAATATTGTTGTGCTTGGACATTTTGTGATCATTTGTTATCCTACGTGCACGGCTGGAAAGGACTTTGCATAACAAGGAATCTTTGTTTGCAGCCTTTACTGAACATCAGTCCATAAGTATAGAATACAAGCATCGGGAAACACTTTTCTGTTGGGTTGAGGTCTCTGGCTCAGACTCAGACAGCAAGCTAGCATGTCCATGCAGTGAGCCGTCCAACATCCAACCATTAACACACACTCACATGAGAGTCTTGTTATGTCCTCATCCGTGCTCCTGTGACTCTGAATAACCATCAACTGGTTATATTTAGCAACATGTAACACAGAACTGTTACAGCGCATAAAACCTTAACTATTAACTATCTGCTCTACAATACTCAAGCACATTGGCTCAGGTTAACAAGCCCCATTGTGTGGCCCGACTAGTGACTCCTGTACATGCCCACTAAATGTGGTAGATATCAATGACAACTTGCTCCAATGAGTATGACAATGAGTATAACATGCTAAGTAATTTTGATATGCTGAACTTTAGCGCTCTTAAATTTTTATTGACTTTCACCCAAACAGTTTAAAGGGTTCAGCTTTGTTGGTCACCAACAGTACTGTTCAGGTTTGAGGTGGACTACAAATGTGAAATGGTCTGTCAGGACTGTTGAGTGTTGTTGGCCTCAGCTGATCAATCGGGCAACAAAAGCCGGTGGCAAATGTAATTGTGTTTTGCTTTTTTTCCTGCTCTTCTATTTCTCCACCTTTGCGAGGTTCCAAATTTACCTTTAAACATGTCAGAGACTTTTAAATGGCTCCTAACAAACAGGTACCCAACAAACAGGAGCAAAGGCATACATGTGTGCATCTTTAGGAGGAAAGAGAAGAAGAGGAGGCTGAAGAGGGAATGTCAACAGTTTGAGCCTATTGATTGATCCTACACCTACGGTGCCTTTGTCAAAGAGGAGTCTGAAATGTCAGAAGTTTACTACTCCAAACAGATGCCACTAAATTTGTCAGATCTTAAGTCTTTCTAAAATAGCTTTAAATTATTTTTCATTTATTTGATTACAAAAACATATTTAGGGTATTTCTTTTCATGATAGAAAAGTAGAGCTGGAGGCTTACAAATGGTGTTTGACTCATATCTAAGGGGACATTTTGAAACCTGTCCAGTATGAAAAAGGCAGTCTGCACTATTCCAGAAAGTGGCAGCGCCAGCCATTGTTGGCAGTACCCTCATGGGAAATTTTGAGCTGTCTGCCGCAGCACACTTTACAGGTGCCTCATTCTTACAAATAGGAAAGACAAGCATTAACAAAGATTTTGAGAAAACTGTGCCCATTTTCCACAACTTATCTACTTCTTTTTGCTTTACCAGAGGTATGCAAGGTAATGAATTCCCAAATGTTTTAGTATCCCACCTTTAAGAGACAATTCAGGATGTTTTTGGGGCCAGTTTTTATCCATAAAAAGAATACTGATCAACAAACCACGTTCCAGAAGATATAGAATGAAGGAAAGGTTGAAGCTTTCGTGATATGTTTATTTTCCCGGTAATCTGCAAATTTTGCCAAAAAAAACTTGCGATAATCTTTTTTTCTTTACTGGTAAAATATGAATATTCGCTTTAAATTTGAAATTGTTGTAATTCTTAATTTTTTAATTTTTATTATGATTTTTTTTAAAATTTAGCTTTATTTTAGGACAAAAAGACAAAAATATTGTTAACTTACAGACCAAAGGTATGCTGTAAAAATTTTAGTTCAAAATATTTGTAAATTAAACATTTACAACAGTCACCTTGTTAAATTGTAGGTTGGTGCTTTCCATGACGCCTAACAATGAAAATGCTGAGCATCTTTAAGCCACAACCACTACAGGGGAAACCACTCATTAAGGTGGCATTCCCCAAGTCAAAAATAAAGCCATTGTCAGGCCCGTCAAAATTAACCCCATATACCTGTCATGCCCTCCTTCAAGCACAGCAGCTGGCTTGGTTTGTTAAGGCTCAGTTATGCTTTCTGCACAGGTAGACGCGCTGCCACAAAATGCTGAGACATCATGACCCGGAAATGCTCAGAGTATTTTTGCTCTGTGTGACTCTCACATTGCTGCAACAGATATTCTCTCAAACTGTGGGGAACAGTGTCCACAAAAAGTCACATCTATGTTATTGTTTACAGAAAGTCATCAAAGAAGAAAGTTTGTTGTTACTTGTTACACAACATGAGTAAAAGAAGAAGAAGAAGCAAAAGAAGAAGATTAAAAAAAAAAATGTTGTCAAAATGGAGAACCATGAAGAGGAGTTGCTGTGTTAACTCATGTTAGTGTTCTTTCGTTGAGGAGTCATAAAGATGTTTATATTTCATAATTTCTGTCCTCAAAGTTATCCATTTCCTCTTTCCCTTCTAATGGTTGTTGACAAACAACAAATCAGTGCAATTCAGGTCTTGTTGGCCTAGATCCAGCCATTAACTAAATATTATCCTTGTGCCTGTTGCATGTTGACTAACAACCTGCTCCTAGTCCTACCCGGCTCAGCTCCTGACACTTCCCTCTCTTGAATCTTCTCGTTCTGTCTGAATCTGCACTAATCTCTGGATCTCAGGTCTTTTTGGACCAAAGACTTTGGCCAGTCTGCAATCTCCCCCAAATACTCACCTGATGTGCTCTGCCCTGTTTCCCGGCTCCCAAATCAGCCAAGTCACCATTCCAAAAGACTTTGATTATCCTTGATATTTTCAAAATTAACATTATTCACACCCATCATCTGTCCCAAGTCTGGATTCTGCTCTTAGGTTCTGCTAGCGAACTAGCCTCACCTTAACAGACTTGTAAGTTTAAAGTACTACTATTTAAAAAAAAAAATGAACTCACAACCTTAACTTTTTCCAAATCTTTGGAAATACATATTTTAAATTCACTTAAAGCAGCACTAAGTAAGATTCCAGCTTTTCAGCTCTCTAGGGGCCTCTATGGTCGTTGAGTGTAACTGCGCGATCTTAAAACAGAGCACCTCACACCAATGTGCATTTGCTGACATATAGAGGGAGGAGAAGCGAGCTGACAGGACGTCCCAAGAGACAAATAAACCATGTGGACTGATAAAGCACAGTCTGATCATGTTTCTATTTGAATAAATCATCATGTACTTACAAGTCCAATAGTAGCAGGGCTATATTAGTATCGGTCGGATATCCTGCCTCATCTTTCAGCTCACGCCAGTGAGTGAACGCCGGGCCAGTGTTTATCCCTGTCCGGGCATTTAGCTTGTTGCTCTCAAGCTTTCTTTTTTCGTCTCCTCCGATAAACATTTCTTTTCTTCAGGTTTTTCGCTGCTTCCGCCATGTTAACAACACTTCATGTAAATGGTAAATGGTAAATGGACTTGAGCTTATATAGCGCTTTTTTAGTCTTTTGACGACTCAAAGCTGCTTTACACCGCAGGTCACACTTACCCATTCACACCCATACGCTCTCGCATTCACGCACTGATGGTTCAGAGTTTCTATGTTAGTTAACCATCAGCATCAACTAACATATTCACGCCCTTTCATGCCCAATTATGTGCCACTGACGCAGCAGTGGGAGCAACTTGGAGTTAAGTGTCTTGCCCAAGGACACATCGCCATGTGTCGCCCAGAGCTGGGCTTGAACCGGCAACCTCCGATTACTGACCAAGTGCACTATCCAGCTGCGCCACTGACGCCCCCGTAGGGTCCTTCTTCTTCTTCTTCTTGTTTAATGACGGATGGCATCAAACATCAGAGGAGGATTACCGCCACCCACTATGCAGGAGTGTGAGCCAGAGGTCCCTATTTCCATTAGGAAAATAAGTGCATATTTACTTTAAACTAAATTCTCTTCATTAGATCTGTTTTAAAAATGCATAAACTGCTTTATATTCTCCTTTTCCTAATGTTTAGCTTTCACCTCGAGGAGGAAGTGACGTATGCCGTAAAGCAGTCAAAGCAGTAAAAATTTGTAGTTTTTTTAATGTGGAAGTGTTCCTAACATCCACATCGAAGTTACTTAGTGCCAGTGAAGGTGATACAGACCCCCTCAGACCATGACAGGTGATGTACTATCACAGTGACTCTAGAAATATTATATTAGGGTGGAAAAACTACGTAGTGTTGGTTTAAAAGTATTTTACTTAATGAAAAAAATAGACCTGTGCTTGGTGTGAATAAGCTATAAGCCAACACTCTGAAAATAACAAGGGTACTGTAATCAGTCCTTTACCCACCCCATTACTCCTCCGTTTCTGCTAATGTTAGCCCAAAAGGTAGGCTAAGTTAGCATGTTGTGCGCTAGCCTGTGATGTTTGGGGGAATGAGCTTCGCTGTTACCTGGTAACTAGCATGAATTTGCTGTTCGTGTGTGTTCAGGAAAAGAAGTTTAACAGTTGACTGATTATAATCAGTCCTTTACCCACCCCATTACCCCTCCATTTCTGCTAATGTTAGCCCGGAAGGTAGGCTAAGTTGTGGCTGTCCCATTGCAGTTAGCATGTTGTGCGTTAGCCTGTGATGTTTGGGGAAATGAGATTTCGCTGTTATCCGGAAACCAGCATGAATTTGCGGTTCATGTGTGTTCAGGACTGTAAGCAGTGCGTGGCTGGAGCGCTCCACTTCCCTTGAGTTACGCTGCAGGTCTATCATGAATTCCCCATATGTACGCTGCTCTGGCTCATTAGCATATATCAATCAATATTCTTTATTTAACCAGGTAAAAAACTTGTTGAGATTTAAAAACCTCTTTTTCAAGAGTGACCTGGCCAAGACGGCAGCACAAAACAGAAAATAAAACAGAGCGATCGCCCTCAAAACCAGCCATTCAGAACAGAGGGGTTATGTGAGCATGGAAAGAATGCAGCTGTGCTTTATTTATAGGCTTTTTGGACCAAAGCATGCTTCTAACGTTTCATGAAGACATCAAGGATCCATGTTTAACTGTAGAAAAGGAGCAAAATATGAGACCTTTAATATTTACTTACTCTGCTATGTCCGGAAGGCCTTGTGTGTTTTTTCCAGTTTTTTTTGGGAGATGAAAAAATGTTTCAACAACTGCAGGATTCACAGGAGCTGGTAATGCATTATTCGTCATGACACAGTCTCTTTGTGCACTTTCCTCTTCCCCATCGATGGCAGAACCAAATCCCACACAGTACAGCAGAAGCACTCACTTCGGTCACCATAGGTTAGCAAGACCCACATATACACCACCAGTCCACTTTCCCCCTAGCCCCAGCCTGCTTCACTGCCTCAGCTCTTCATGCAGGCTTAGCTCCCAAAACATCTAGTTTCTCCAGCATGTATTCAGGTTCCTGGTTTGCGCATGCACCCTGCGGCTTAGTTTAGTAAGTATTTCTTTCAAAAATTGCATTAAGTGCTAATCTTAGTCTAAAAATAGATAAGGTAACATCACACAGTCAAGAAAAAACATAAAATAAGCACACAGGCCGTCTAGAGTTATCTGATGACTGTAGGCAGAGACAGGCTAAATCATTATGTACTCCCAGCGTTTGAGCTAAGCTAACTAGCGGTTGGTGATCTTTGTCCGTCTCCTCCTTGTTAGTGGATGCACAGTCAAAAGAATGGTGTCTACCTGCTTGTCATGGACTCGGGAGTGAGGCAAAAAAAATGTTGGAGTATTCCTTTAAGCTCCTTTAGTAGATTAATAAACTGCATAATTACAGCTGTAAATGTTAATTTTAGAACAACCTCTCTATCCACGGTTGTCAGTGTCAATACCACCATAACACAATCATACATAATCACAATTATATAAAGATGGGGACCCTCTTCAAGCTGAGATGCCGACGCTCAAAGGGCTATCTTCTAGCAAATTTCAATTCAATAGAGACAAATATGATAAGGATAAATTTATGGTCCAGGCATCCATACATTTATTAATTGCAAGGCATGAATTCTCATATTACTCCCTTTGTCTCTGCGAACCTCTCTATCTCTGCCAACATGGTGGCTCAAGATGACTGTTTACCAGTTTAGCGTCTGGTTTTGTCAAGGATTTGCAGCAGCTTAACAGTCTTTTCTTTGCCATTGCAACTGTTGCTAATTGTGGCAAAGTGCTGGACTGGTGGTTTCATGTTTGATTTGGAATAAAAATAACTCATAAATAAATGAATTTAAAACAGAAAAGAAATTCAAGAAAAAATGTTTTTGAAAGGAAGAAGGGTATGGCAGTGACTTAGGGTGCATTCACACTAGGGGCCCTGTCCCGGATCCGAGCGCACTTGAGCCCAAAGTCCGGTTCATTTTGGTAGTGTGAATGCAAACAAACCGGGCCCTGGCCCACTTGGGGAGGTGGTCTCTATCGCGATTAAAGAGGACTTTGGCACGGTTAGGTTGAGATGTGAATGCAAGCGCGCCGGGATACGGGACAGAAAGCTGACGCTGCTGCATGACGTTGTCCCTTCTCTCTTTAAACATGATGGCCAAAGGTTCACTTTGGAGCAGCAAAGAAATAAAATTCTTACTTGAAATTTGGGCTAATGAGGACATTCAAAAACATCGGAATTCCACACATAAAAAACTGGACATTTTCGGCATCATATCTCAAAAATTACTGTCACATGGGTATACCAGGACCACCAATCAACGCCGTGATAAGATAAAGAAGCTCCGGAAGCAGTGTCACAGAGTGCAGGACTTGCTACGTAAGTCCAGCAACTCAACTGATGAAAAAGAAAAGTCTTCTTGGTATGATGCAGTTGATAATATCATCAGCTAAAAACCAACAAGCCAGCCTAATGTACTGGAGTCGGAACCCCTTTTCCCACCGACACCGTTTACATCTCCTCCGCCATCCTATTCGGTGGGCTCAGCAGACAACTGGTAGCCTCTTCTTCATTCTCCTCCGTAGCAGGTTTGGATACCAGTTACATGCATATCGCCCCCTGCTGTTTCAAACAGAGTAAATACCCAAGTGGGCCTGGGCACGGTTCGATGTTGCAAGTGTGAATGGAAGCCAGCAGCACGGTTCGAAACAAGTGGGCCTAATGTCCTTACTCTTTTCAAGTTTCAAGAGACATTTGTTATGAACTGGTGCTGTAACATGGTGTGCAATTAACTGTTTTTTACATTTTTTTAAGTGTCACTGAAATTTATGTGGTTCTTGATTAATATTTGCCACATGCAGTAATGTCTCTTTCTCTGCTATTGCCAATTCATAACAAGTGTTATCTCAAGACACTTTACAATAGAGCACAAAGCTCTTCATATTATGGATACACATATATGCATATGTGGCAAAACGAGCAGTGATGCAGTAGAAAAAAGGGGGACAACGCCACCTGGGGACTTGCACCCCAGCATTTCAAATTACTAAAGTAATTGTAAGAACAGAAGGACCCGCAGTTCAAGAAATTCACAGGACAAGAGAATGTGATTTCAAATGGTAGATAAACTTTATTAAACAATGTTAATTAAAATGAGCAGACTAAAGTACTTATGGGAGTGGTATGAGACCTGCCACTGAAAACTGAACCAGGACAGGGCTGGGGCTTACCACGACAGCGGTAACAAAAGGGGGAAGGATCCAAAACTACACAGCACCCACGAAACAGCAAACAAAAGTGAAAAAGGGACCTCCACCAGGGAACCGCTGCCGCTCCGGGGGCCCCCAGCACCTGTCAACAAAAGGGAAAAAAACACAATTAAAACCATGCGAGGATGGCAGCCCTCATACCACATTCACCCAACCCCACAAGAATTCTGTAACTAAACAACAAATATTCACAATAACGAACAAGGCAATTTATAAACAATTATAAAACACTCGCCCCAAACCAAAAGAAATAATCACTAGATAACTTATCAAAGAATAGGAAAACAAAACAAATTAGAAACAATAAGGCCAATATAATTACAAGACAAACTCAATAATTCAACAGAAGAAGGAGCAAAAAGAAAAAGAAATTAACTAAATAAATTGTGCGTCTGCATTTGTAATTAAAAAACCCAGAGCCAGGCACGTGGACATGCTATACAGTCTGTAACACCCAGCCAGGAGCCTGGACCAATCACCAGGACACTGCGGCAATAGAGTGTGCTGAGGAGCCAAAACCACGATAATTAAAGCACCGAGCAAGCAACAGCAGACCCACGAGCCTAAGCGAGAGCAGAAAAGCGAAGGAAGAAAGAGAGCCAAAACAGCAGTGCAGGCCCAGAAGCGACAGAAGATAATGGCCGCGCACTGCAAACAAACAAATCAAGAAATCAGAATCTAATTCTGAAAGATAATAAACTAAATCTAAAGTATAAATTACGGTCTCCTACCGAAGAGCAGGATTGTCACGCCCAGCAGCAGGAGGAGCACATGCAGCCCGGACCCAATAGCGATGGCTGGGAAAGAACAATGATTACTGACCTCACCAGACCATCAACAGCTGAATGTTGAAAGACAGACAACTTAGCTCCTTACCTGCAGGAAAACGCCCCCGCCCACACGGACTCCGAAACAGCCCAGCTCCCGATCACGCCACACTGCTGTAACGCGCAAGACTGGAGTAAACACAATGTCCAGGCTATTGAATGGATCGAGTCGAAACAGAGCATGCATACCTTTATGGGAAATCCGACACCACTCCACGCTACACAGGCGGCGTGCCTGTCAGGACAACACACACATGTCTGCCAGCCCCATGAGGGAGGAAGAGGAAGAGGGAGAAGAAGGGGCGGACCAGATGTATTTATAGACAACTCAATGATTAACGGCCACACCACCTCTAGTGGAAGGGAATACAATTCTCCACCTTGCCACATATAGATACATATAAATATATATAAATATACATATACATATATATACAAATATATACATCCAACACCCAACATGAATCCATACAGCCAATCGTGAATCCCTCCATCATGGCGGCAAGAAAAAACCTTCTGTTAAGCAGCAGGAAATCTTGAATGTGGACCCCAGTCTCATGATGAACAGCAAATCCACACGATGCTGTGTTGGGTGTGTGGGCAAAGGGAGGGAGGTAAGTGGAGACAAGTGGACTAAAATAAGAACTAAAGTTAGTGACAGATCCATGGACCAATCATAGACCTGTCGTCGTCAAATTTGTTTCTGCTGAAAACAAATTTATTAGAGATTAGCCTCTTGAGATGCTACAAGTTGTTTTCAGGAGGGTCCTCATGTCTGTGTGGTTGTGGTGATAATTTGATAGAAGTATAATCAATGAAAGTCTTACTGAAAATAAGAATTTAAGGTAGTAACGAACTCATGGGTGCCCAGACCACAAGTGCATCCCTACCATATTTATCTCCGTTAAGTATAAATGTATTAAAGGTAGGCCTCTTGAGATGTGACACCTCATTTTCAAGAGGGATCTCAATGTTTTTTTCAAACCATTATTTTTTACAACTTAATTTGAAGCAGGAATCCCTTACCTGTTGGTTGTAGCTGCATGAGAATACATCCAGGGACAAATTGTTTAAATCCATACGAATTCCAAAACATCAAACATCTAGAGAGTGGAAAACAGGCCTCTGAGATGAAGAACAGTATAGGAGTTTGTCTGTAATAATGATTTTCAACAACTTTTTAGCTTGTTCACTAAATGACTGTAAACTAAATAGTAAATGAGAATAATAAAAGATTGAAGTCACTTTTTTGTTCTATTCAAAACAGAAAAAAAAAATTCTTAGAAATAAATATGCATTCACATACTGTGTCGGGCAAGTTATTTAAATTAGGATAAATTACTTTTTGCTCATGACATCCAAGAAAGTCCTCTGATTACTTCTAATTTACTTATGACTCAGTATCAGAAGTAAGAAATCATTTAAATTTTTCATTACAAATGATCTTTTTCCTCTCAAATATAATCTGCTGGTTTATTAATAACTTAACAACTTCAGGCATTGTTCTGTACATATTTTACTGACACAAAGTCAAAATAAAGATAAAATATGAGCTGTTAAAGTACAGCTCATTCTTTCTTTTTAGTACTCTATGCTGCATTGAACTTTTTAGCTCATTGAGCTATGGCATTTAATTTTTCAGCACACCGCTGTCAGACAAAACACAGGACACACTTGGTGTTGGTGGTGAATCACATAGTACAGCTCCAGCCCCGTATATGAGATCGTCAGCAAGCAGAGGGGGCTTGTAAATCTCCTTTTTTCAAGTGATCGTATAGTTTTGCAGGAAAAATAAAACAAAATATAACACATAGAGTTATGAAAAAAATGTTCAATTATGACATATATACTCAGCGTGTGCACGTAAAAATTAACATATAGATTTGCATGAACCTTACTTTTTTCATTTTGTTTATGAACAAATATTTAAATTTTATCTGCAAAGGCTCTACAGTATTCTCATAAAGACAAAAAAAAAACTCTCAGTATAAAAGTTATACACATACCTGTCAGACAAAACACAGGACACACTTGTTGGTGGTGGTGAATCACATAGTACTGCTCCTGCCCCTACCCATCAGATTAAAAATACTATTTATTTATATCCACTGGGCCCTTTGGTCCTCTGAGGCTGGTAGCCTATATGTGAAGATATATGTGGCTGTTTACAGCCAACAACCGAGCAGTGATAGGTTTTGAGTCTAGACATAGTGTACGCTGATCTCTCGCTAAGAATGTAAACAATATGGCGGCACTACTCAGAGAAATTTCACTCAGGTTGACGTAGGTTAATGCAAATAAAATGCTTGTTATGTAGCAGCATATCCACAAACTCAACAGCTCAACAAATACCATGAGTTTACATTTACGCAGACTGCTAAATACAGGTTTTGTTGTCTACTATCACATTTTGTGGACTGGGAGGAAGGCCAAATAACTAACCCTAACCCAAAGTGTGTTCAAAAGCCTTGAATTTTTTTTTTTGCATAATATGGGACCTAATTATCAAGATGCATGGGGCACATATTTTTGTATTTACCTCGTTTACACTTTGTGTGACACCGAGTGATGGGAGTCACTCATCCAATCATGTTCTTCAAAAATAATCTCATTTTTTTGGTGCTGGTGATTTCCAGTCTTTCGTAGTAGCTGTCCCATGAAAAATGCTCTGAGCAAACTAACATATTCATGACTGCTTCTTGTGGGTTGTTGGGATCGATGTTCAGAGCACCTAGCCATTGTTTCATCCGCTCGGGATTTCTAGTTGGAATTGAGTGAAAAATATGATGTGACCCTGTCTTCTGCTTGTTGTCGCAACCCTGAACAGCACACGTACAAGGCATCTTTGAAAAGTTCTGATTTAAAAAGCTCTCTCTTAAAAAAATGTGTGACAGTGTCCAATAAACTCCTACACTGGTCTTCAGCATGAGCTCTTCTCCATCCTCTTCTTCTACTCTTCTTCTTCTGTTTCTTCCTCTTCTGTTTACTGGTGCGCATGCACCCTTCGGCTTAGTTTTGCAAGTATTTTTCTCAAAAATTGCATTAAGTGCTAATCTTAGTCTAAAAATAGATAAGGTAACAACATACAGTCAATAAAAAAATACAACAAGCACACAGAACTGTCTAGAGTTATCTGATGACTGTAGGCAGAGGCAGGCTAAAGCATTACCTCTATACTCCCAGTTTTTGAGCTAAGCTATCTAACAGTTGGTGATCTTTGTCCATCTCTTCCTTGTTACTGGATGCACAGTCAAAAGAATGGTGTCTATCTGCTTTTCATGGACTCGGGAGTGAGGCAAGACACGAAAATAAAAAAAATGTTGGAGTGTTCCTTTAATAATGCTAATCAACCAGGTTTTTAAGTCAAGCTTAAGATTGATCCTTCAGGTTGCAGGAGCAGTTGGAATTAATGCGCTTTGGAGATTACAAGACACCAGGTATTTATTACTCAGACTGCTGGTGAAACCAGCAAACATTGTTAGTTTGTTCATGAGGATGAAATAGCCCACTGCTGTCTTCATTTAGGCTTCTGACAGTACCAACAGTAGTCAATCTCTCTCCTTTTCTCCATGTTTATAAGCATGCAATTTGTGCAGTGGTTTGTGGAACCATTATTACAGTGACCAAAGAGGGCAAACAGCCCACAATGACTCAATACAGTTAAATAAGAGGAAAACAGCTACTAGAACAGAAAACATTCAAGGACAGAAACACAACCAAAGGTCAAACAAAATTCAAACACATAAACGGGTTGTAAATGCAATAACACCCTGCAAGAATAAAAACAGATGCATTAACGGCAAACACGCTGCAAGTTGGAAACGAAACAAAGCCTAAACAATCCAAATCCAGAAAACCCCTGCAAGAACAGAAACACAGCATAACCAAGTAACAGTGGAAATGCTTCAGGTCTACAACTTGATGACAAGAACTTGTTGGCCCCACCTGCTGGATTACATAGCCCAGGCTTAGCAGTTTTTTTTGTTTGTTTTATTTTTTAGCAGAAGCAGATAATCTCCATCACTGTGGCTAATGTTTATTCTAAATCATACAGCCTCTCTTCAAAACGTACCAACTATCCACGTGTGGCATTCACATGTCCTCTAATTATTTATTGACGCTTTGGTTGAAATAGTCTCACTGACAATTGCTACATTTGCATTTGCCCATGAAGTGTATTGCTTTATGAAATGACTTGAGAAACAGACACTTAGAGCTTTGTTAGAACAGTCAACTACATCAGTGCTTCCCAACCTTTTTTGTTTTGTGTACCCCTGAGTCTTCTTGTCATACCATGAGTACCCCTCACTCATACGTGTTGATGATTCTTCAAAAGTAGAAGGTAATCAGCCTGGTTTACATGGATTCACTTCTACGTCAGCAGACCCACTGCAGCCTCAGTGTTTCTTTTGCAGTGAAGTCCTGGCAAATAACTCAATGAAACCAGTCCATTTACAGCGACACCAGAGCACTTGCCATTTTATTGACAGGCTTATCTCAGTGTTTCGGAGTTGGAAATTGATTATTAAATGTGCTCATGTACCCCTTGTTGGGAATCACTGAACTACACTGCGGTAGACAAATATGACCAAACGTAGATTTTTATTTAATTGTAGGATTATATTTCATGTTTTTTTATTTGTATGAACTTACTTTTTACCCACAATATCACAGTTTTCTTTTAAGTTAAGGTCCAAAGATTGTTTTGCTGATAGCTTTTCTGAAAAATAAAACATCTATTTCAGCTTTCCTCCTCCCATAATAATCTGAGTAAATATGTACGTACTTCATGACTTTTCTGCAAGATGCCTCTCATCTGATTCACTTTCCCGCCTTCTTAATTTCCTCTGAACATGCTCACATTCAAACACATCTTATCAGTGGCCACCTAAGGGGCCTACCTGTGAGCTAAAGTAACTTCAGAGCTTCACACCACCAACAGATGGATCTCACAGTTTGAGCCTCTGGGCAGCTGCTTTCATCTTTGTCTTTCATCCACTGCTTCACCAATCACACACACACACACACACACTTGTGCAGATACACACGTACACACACGTGGCGGTGAATCGAAAACTCTCCATTCACCCAAGAGCACTCTGGCAGATTCAGCCGACTCGCCGAGACTATAAATAATGCATTACATTTGAAATATTAAGGCTCTCTGCTCTGTGCTGCTTTCAATCTTGTCTAACTGACTGTCTGTCTATTTGTCGGTCTGTCTTACCCATTCATCCTCTCTCATGTTGTTTCAAAAAGATTGTACTTGGGGAGTGAATTAGGCAATTTCTAAGAAAGAAAATTCAAAACCAGTTGCTTGACCTTAGTTTCAGAGAAATAGTCTGACTGTAGTCCGACCAGAAGTTTGACAAAATCAAAATCATGATCTTTGTTTTTGTTTTAACAGAACATGAGCAACTTTTAAGTGTTTTACTGTCCAGTACAACAGACTTAGAAGTTTGTTTCCACAGTGATGGTTTGATTTCTAACAGCTTATTGGACTGGCACAGTAGATCCATCAGTTGAATTAATAAAATTTGGGTAAACACCTCTTCAAATCAAATTGTCACACACCTTAAATATTTTTCAATCTGGTCTTAAATGTATTCTTACTTATTGGCTTCTAATTCAGCATGACAGTTGTGTGGTCTCTGTTTTGTTGTGTTTTATTTATCTTGTTTTCTTAAGTTTGGCTTCCAATTTTTATTTAAATATTTTTATTTCCATCCATCTTCCTCCACTTATCCGTGGTCGGGTCACGGGGGCAGCAGCCTAAGTAGGGAAGCCCAGAATTCCCTCTCCCCGGCCACTTCTTCCAGCTCTTCCTGGGGGATCCCGAGGTGTTCCCAGGCCAGCTGAGAGACATAGTCCCTCCAGCATGTCCTGGGTCTTCCCTGAGGTCTCCTACTGGTGGGACGTGCCTGGAACACCTCATCTGGCTCCTCTCAATACACCTGAGGAGCAGCGGCTCTACCCCGAGCCCCTACCTGATGACCTTCTCACCCTATCTCTAAGGCTGAGCCCAGACACCCTGCAGAGGAAACTCATTTCGGCCGCTTGTATCCGCGATCTTGTTCTTTCGGTCACTACCCACAGCTCGTGACCATAGGTGAGGGTAGGAATGTAAATTGACCGGTAAATTGAGAGCTTTGCCTTGTGGCTCAGCTCTCTCTTCACCACAACAGACCGGTATAGCGTCCGCATCACTGCCGACGCCGCCCTGATCCGTCTGTCAATCTCCCGCTCCATTTTCCCCTCACTCGTGAACAAGACCCCGAGGTACTTGAACTCCTCCACTTGGGGCAGAACCTCATCCCCGACCCGGGGAGGACACTCCACCCTCCTCCGGGCGAGGACCCTGGACTCAGATTTGGAGGTGCTGATTCTCATCCCATCTGCGAACCGATCAAGCAAGAGCTATAGGTCACGGTCTGATGAAGCCAACAGGACCACATCATCTGCAAAAAGCAGCGACCTGATCCCAAGGTCACCAAACCAGACCCCCTCAGTGCCCTGGTAGTGCCTAGAAATTCTGTCCATTCTGTATGAACAGAACTGGCGACAAAGGGCAGCCCTGGTGGAGTCCATATTTTTATTTGACAATTTTATTTTTACAAATTTTCCTTTTTTTTTTAATTATTTTTGTATGTTTTTATAGTACTCTATCGTTTGCTTTTATTTCTTAAATGTTCTTATTGTATTCTTATTTTATTCTGTTTCTAATGGTAGTCACTGTTCAGCACTTTGGTAAACTATATGTGTTTTAAAATGTGCTATAAAGCTGATTTGGCTAAACTGGACTATGATCACAGTCAGATGTAAGGTGGTCTTGAGACTCCGTTTTAGCAGTTTTCAAGGCAATACACAATCAAATAAGTTTAACAGTATTGTGGATTTTTTTGTCCTGCCATTTGCAAACTGTGCTGTTTAGTGATGAAACTGTTGTTTAAAACCAAAATAAGCAGGCTTGTGTGCACCAAACAGATAATTACAGATTAGTAAACATTGCAGGATAGTGTAGAAACATATGGCTCTGGGACGGTGGGAAAAAGGGAGAAAATATTGGATTGTAGAAGAAGCAGTAATCTTTTTGTGTCAAGTCTTCCTCTTAGAACAACATACAAACCAGTGGCCAAAACTCCCTGAGGATCAGAGATATTTATTTCTTGCTGAGCTGTAACAGGTTAATAGCCAACCATGTAACTCTTATCGCTCTGCACACTCAGAGTCTTACCCTTTGATACTATCAGTAGATGTGTGTGAAGATGGTATTTACTTTGCACTGCAGTATTTTACATCAATCTACAGTCAAAGTTCAAGGTTTGAATTTAGTTTAGAAAGTAACCACAGCCCTGTCCAGGACAACGGTTAACCTAATGGCAAATTAGCCCCATTATACTTTGCTGGGATTTCAAGGGGTGTGACAATATCTTCGCTTAAATTTTACTTCTCCACGCTATTTTACACATCAAAGTGAATTCAATGAATTTATTGATAGATAGCCCCTAAAGTCAAATCATCTCTTTTAAGGGGTTCAGGTATCTCACTTAAAACATAGTTTAAAACAAGTGACCCAACCTTTTCAGTATCACTGGAACTACAAGCTCTCATGTATCAAAATGCCCATCCATTGTTTCCATAAACAAGGACTACTATGCCCAGCACAGTGCAGTTGGGAACTTCATCATGCAACTAACAAAAATGATTGCAGTGAAATTGTTACAATAACAATTTCTATTAAAGGTGACATGCGTAGGCTTTACAGTAAGGGTCAAGGCGACAGGCTTTAATGACTTAACAGTGACAAGATTCCCAGTCTTGGGAAAATCTCAGTCCACGACTCTAAATCTCTGAGTGGTTTACAAATTGTGTTTAGATGTAAAAAGATGTCAGACAACAGTCCTCAGAAATTCTTTCTGAAGTTTTGTAATGTCTTCTGGTGTATGGCATAAAGCAGTGCTCATAGTTCAGTTGTTTCAACCACAACAATAGATGTGTTTGAATGTGTCATGAATCTTGTGCAAATTATGCTAATTATGTAATGACTTTTCTCTATAATGTATGACATCTGGCAGGCAGAGGTATTAATTTGACCCACTGTGTTGACTGCCAATAAAGTCTTTTGACTTCTGATTGGTCAGTAGCTTCATCTCCAGGCACCATGACGTGGCTAAGGTCATGGCAAACAGTTTTCATTATTGATAAAATGCATGTGATCTGCAGGAAACAGCTGGTATAAGATTTATTGTTTTGTATAATTGCACAGTCCTCAATTGACTGTGTCAGAATAAAGCTACAAAAGCTGTTCTAAACAAAAAACATCACTTCCTGGTAAAGGTGTGCAAGGAAAAGTTTTCTTTACCAGTGCATGTTATTAAACAGATTGAGCAACATTCATTTTGAAAATCAATGTTTAGAAAGAGCTGCTAAAAATCAGTCTGATGACAATGAGCCTGGAAATACAGTCACACCACAGGTTTGCTGCTCCCTAACACAAATGCACAAGTCTGAGTCATTGCTCTTTGGTGTTTTCTTTCACGGAGGTGGGCACTTGTTCGAAACTACTTCAACGCTAATCCTACTTTAACAGTACAGGTCAAGAAGGGAGTCATTCTATAACCAGTATGTCCGTACTTAAAATGTTTTGACTGATTTACCTTTACTTCAAAAAATGAGTGTTTGCTTACTGAGAAAATTCATGCAGATCCTCCCACTAACTCCAGGAATCTGTTTTCATGGTG
The DNA here is from genome assembly GCA_037902135.1 of Cetoscarus ocellatus. Classification (NCBI taxonomy): domain Eukaryota; kingdom Metazoa; phylum Chordata; class Actinopteri; order Labriformes; family Labridae; genus Cetoscarus; species Cetoscarus ocellatus. The sequence continues at coordinate 2,275,211 of JBAMNC010000303.1, forward strand.
ATTCAGCATCTTCAATCCAACAAGATTGTATTTTAAAGCCACAATTTGTAAGAGAGGAAATGACAGCTTAAACACTCTGAAACTGAGCTTGTGCCAAGTGCAGCCTACATCTGGATCTCTGGTGACACAACACACTTCATCATCCAAAGACTTAAAGAACGTTGCCAGGGGAGAACTGCCAGAATATCCTTGTCATTTGGCATAACATCTCAGTTTGATTCTAGCAGACACCATCCCTGCAAGTTGTTCTGACAACACTGGGCTCATTATGTTAGGGCATGCCTAGCTCCAACAAGGCCTTCATTAAATCAGTTTGCGAGTGGATCAATTGAAAAGCCTTTTCTGTTGACAAGTGTTTGCATTGAAGGAAGGATGAGTGCTGTGGCCCCCTGTGCTGCAAGCTAATCACACAATCAGTTCAAATAAATGGTGCAAGAAAGCCTGGCACGTATCAAAGGATGGTCAGTAATGCCAAAACTTAGCTTCAGTTCTGACCTTTTCTCTTTTGGCGTATCTCCAAGACCCACTGTGTTGAACAGGGTTTACTTAAAATGGGGATAAAGACAAAACTACTTTGGACAAGTCCAGTGCATCTTTGACATTTAAATTCAGTTGCTGTTAAGCATGTACTTTCAGGAAAAAGGTCTTTCATCTCTGACTGCAATTAAAAAACTCTTTTCTTTGTAACCTGCTGCACTTCACATTTATGCTCCATCCAAAGCTTTCACTTCAAAATGGCAGGGCCACTTAAAGAGGAGGACAAGGCACTCAGCGAGGATGTCTGAATGAAAGTGAAGGCCCTTCTGGGTCTCACGGTGAACCTGTCAAATGCCTTAGGGTAAGAACAGTTGTCAAGTATAATTTGATGTCATTTAGAGCCCTTGAATTTCACAGGTATCCCTTGAGGTTGTCTATAACAATAAAAATATAGGAGAAGCTGTCTGACACTGTACAAAACTAAGTCAACAGACAGCCTGGCTGTGCACAAAACAAAGCACAAGATGTAGAGAGGCAGATTCTTTGTTAGCATCAATATCACTACCTGCAGAGGTGGTTTTGGTAGGACTTGGTCTTGAGCTGTATCTCAAAGCTGAAGAAGACCTGAAAAGATAGAGGGGAGTTTAGTACTACACCAGACTACAAAGAACACTCTAAGTCTGACCAAGACCTTCAATATGTAAGATGGCTTTGACTGTAACAGCTTATCAGGTTAAGAGAAGGTCAATGCTAAAGGACCTCTTTCACAATACATGTAATTTTGCCCACAGCCCAATTTTTTGTTTATTGTGTGGTATTTGTAGTACACCCAGAGACTCCCAAGAATATACCTTTAGAAAATCCAAAAGTCATCCAGGGCCTGTACTATGACCTATTTTATGATCATTGCCATAGGTGTGAGCCAGGGTGCACACTTTACCCCAAAACTTACTCAAACACAAATAATAAATCATCAAATTGGGTCAAATCACCTTCACTGAAGTCTGGTGCATCTTTTGAAATCAAATGTAAAGCTAAGTATTACAATTGAAAGAAGTTATTGAATTTTAACTGGAAAAAAAATAGTTTTTTTTATGATTTTTTCAACAAATTCAATTCTTTGGAGATGTGTCTGACCAACTTACAGTTGCTGTACACCTAAAATACTTACAAATTATTTGGCCACATATATATTCTCAAAGTGGGAAAAAAATCATCAAATTCTGAGACCGGTAAAGTTGTTCAATTAACAGGTTGGGTTACTGTGGTAGAATCAGGATACTGTTCCATATCTTGTATATCAGGGAACCTTTAAAGATTTGTTCAGAATTCATCCTTTAAGTATGATTTCTTTTAGAATTTGAATGCTAGATTCAAAACAAACATTTCACATGAAATGTTATTCATTTTAATATTGAACAGCCACAAAGGGCCTGTATATTATGCCTTTGTGACGAGATAATAATGAGCCATTGATACAAGTAAAAACCGATGCAGTTTTGGATTGTTGTAATCAGATTGTATATATCTACAATGACAGCAATACATAAACATTACTTCTGTCAATTTCTGTTTCTAGTACTTATATATACATGTAATCTGTTTTATGGCCTTCGTGTCTTTTTGCATAGCAACGGCTTGGACAATTTTAATTTGTAGACTGGAACTATAGTGAGGGAAAGGGGATCTGAGAAATCCATAAGATGTATGATGGGCTGGTTATTTCATAGAATGGAGTCTTTGAATTTGCTTGTGTATGGTTGGAGGGGTTTCTGATTTTGAAAATGTTTATAATATCCCAAATAATAGATTACAGATGCAACATGTGCACACATGCCAGAGGTTCTCTTTCCAGCAGGACAGAGACAATAATATGCCTTCACAGGATCATCTGATGCATTCTTGTCAAATTGAATCCAAACATTGTATTTTATTTGAGATCTGTGACGAGAATGAATCTGTCCCCTAATGAGATCAGCATCATGCTGGTAAACCCAAATCTCATAGTCACCATCATTTTTTTGATGCTCAGCAATGTAGCCAGGGGACTGTTTGATTTGGTATGTACTGCATGTTATGGTCTCAAGGTATTCCAGATCCACATGAGGGAACGAGATATCAGATGCTTCAAGCTTCTGCCATTCACTACGAGCTCTACGTGACATATTTGGGTCTTCTGCAACTCGTTTTGCCAAAACATTGTCTTTTTTTAAAAGTGAAAGCATACGCTGAGCCATCTTAGTATCTCGTTCCTCTCGATCTGGATCTGAAACATATATTGGTCCTCTGAAGGCATTGAGACATGCAGTTACTATGCGCACTAATTTGCCAATGACCTCAACGAAATAATTTGAGGTAAGTTGTTCCTTAAACAACATCCACTTCTTTAAACGCCCGTGGTAGGACTCTACTATCCATCTTGTTTTGGTACAGCAACGATCACTATTGGCTGTTGAGGAATCCAATTGGGATTTACCAGTTGGTAAAAATGACGGCATCCTAGCATCATACCCCAACTTAGCAAGAAGATCTAAGGCATCCCTGAAACCGCAATCTACAATCATATTGTCATTTGCTTCTAACCAAGATTTCAATATTTCAATTTTTTCCATGATGAGCCGAGTTATTGTTGCATCATTTACGTTACCATGGTAGGGGCCAATAGTGTCTAAAACATATCCATCAGGCAGTACAACTGACATGAATTTTAGGTAATTTCGTTTTTTCTGTCCTCCGTAAGATGCCCTTTGAAACTGATGATCACTGCATTTGTTGAGGTAGATATATGTACCATCTAAGATAAGAGTGACCTGGTCACCATAAAAAGCTTTAGTAAAGACAGTGTTGTGAGTTATGGCATCGTGGCGTGAAATATGATTTGTGCCAAGGTATTTGGGAACAACTATTGTGTTCAAAATATCTGCAATTGTATGAAAATATCTTGACAGTGTAGCTTGGGAAAGATTAGTAAGTATGGTCATTTGATTCCATGAAAGGTTTGTTTTCAGTTTTGCCCAAAAGTAAAGAAGCAAATCTATTGCTCTGGAACTATCACTTGAACCTGAAACAAGATCAGATTCACTCATGTCATACATGTTCTTAAATTGCACCAATGTCCAGCCAGTCCATGCATGGCAGTCAGAATCTGACAAGGTTTCAAACTTCAGTTTGGGTGATGTCTCATGTTTGGATACTTCATGTACAATTTCAAGCAAATCATTAATAACAACTGGAGAAATAGATTCATTCAGTTTACTTTCCAGAGGAATACGACTGTGCATATTTATCTTCGTGTCAGGGTGTAGAAAACTCCCGATGAGGTGTTCAGAACAAACACGAGCATCAGGCGGGCACCAAAATGAACATTCAATGATAAGAGAGTGACGAACAGACTTAGGAATGTTTATACAGTTGTCATTGTACTCTAAACACAAAGAACACTTACGATGTGAAGAGGAAGCATACTTCAAATCTTTGATTTGGATAAGAGGTATAACAGATCGGTTAGTTCCAGGATTAGTGGGGCTATCCTAAATCTCAAATGAATCACAGATGCCTGTGGATTCATTGTCACTGTGAGTGTCTTCTTTTGAGTCAGGGCGTGGCCTTTTTCTAAGATATCTCATGTAGCATTTTAGACACAGCTTACTTCCACTCTCAACATTCAATCCTTCTTTACTAAGCACCTGCTTTAACCAGTTGTTACTGGGAGAATCTAGACTCCTTCCAGATTTTAAGTTCTTCCCTTTATCTTTGAACCTGGTTTTACAATCGGGTATAATACAAACCCCATCCATTTTAACTTCAAACAATATGAAAATAAATTATCTGGAGGATTTAAATATATATTGGTATTCTCAGGGAAACAAACCTGGAAAATACACTAACAACAAAAAGGTATAGTTATAGGTATGGATACCACTTGGTATTGTACTAGATGCACAATTTTTCCATAAAATGTACATGTGTGCACACTAAATTGTGGTAACAGAAGACACTGTATATGAACAGCTATACTTAAAAAGAAATCTGCCGAATATAACACTTGCAGCAGAATATATGTTGTTTATACTCAAATGACAAATTGATACTAGCTAGCTAGGGACATATGTTGCTTGGACAACAATTCTTTACAGAATGGCAGAACTGACTAAACTCGTCTTGACCACAAGCGTGAAGGTCAACAATAGCATATTGCCTCAGCTTGAACGTACTACTCTATCATACAAGGAGATGCACCACTATCCCATTTATTCATTTGAAATATATAGCATGTATTGCTGTGTTGATTAGCATTGCGTTGGATGATATTTTAAAAAAGAGGAATTACAGGCCCTGCATACCTTTTCTGTTTTAAATGAAAAACATTTTGAAAAAAAATATAATTCAATTGAATGCACAATACTAAATTGAAGTTAACATTCATTTGCTGCAAATTGCATGAAATAAAACATTACCCTTGATATAATACAAGACATGGAACAGTATCCTGATTCTTCCACAGTAACCCAACCTGTTAATTGAACAACTTTACCGGTCTCAGAATTTGATGATTTTTTTCCCACTTTGAGAATATATATGTGGCCAAATAATTTGTAAGTATTTTAGGTGTACAGCAACTGTAAGTTGGTCAGACACATCTCCAAAGAATTGAATTTGTTGAAAAAATCATCAAAAAACTATTTTTTTTCCAGTTAAAATTCAATAACTTCTTTCAATTGTAAAACTTAGCTTTATATTTGATTTCAAAAGATGCACCAGACTTCAGTGAAGGTGATTTGACCCAATTTGATGATTTATTATTTGTGTTTGAGTAAGTTTTGGGGTAAAGTGTGCACCCTGGCTCACACCTATGGCAATGATCATAAAATAGGTCATAGTACAGGCCCTGGATGACTTTTGGATTTTCTAAAGGTATATTCTTGGGAGTCTCTGGGTGTACTACAAATACCACACAATAAACAAAAAATTGGGCTGTGGGCAAAATTACATGTATTGTGTAAGAGGTCCTTTGACAAACAATCTTTTTAAGATTCTGCTCACAAGATTTAAGGTCTTAGTGACATTAACCTTGAATGGCTAAAATGTCTTTGGTTTATCATTGTATCAGATTGGACATTTGTGCAGAATTTGGAATAAAAGTCCTTTAAAAGCAATGTTGACCTTGAAAACCTCCTTATCCTTGAGCCAGAGTGGGCATGTTTGTGCAAAGTGTGAAGACAGTCCCTGAGCACACTTTCATCTCCATTTTTTCATGGCAAGTTGTTTGATACATCAACTCACCCTTGCTAACAATTACAGGATTTGAAAAAGTGTCTTTGGAAAAAGAGCTAAAACAATAGGATGTGGCCTACCTCATCATGATGAATTTAAAACATGTTACTTGTGGCCCAAAAACTCCCTCCATGAAAAAGCAAATACTCTGGTAAAGGTAAGGACTCCTAAATGTTGATTTGAATATAAATGTTTAAAATATTTTTTTCTAGGACAAAACTCTTCATTGCATTTTTCTGTTTATTGAAGACACTTATATAGCCATAAAGTAGCCATGTCCATGATGCATGGTCCGTCATGTAAAACCAATAATGACACACAGGCTGGGAGTAGGAACCATCACAGAACCTATACATATCAGAGTAGCTGTCACACCACATCTGCCTGTAGAATGGCTTTAAAAAGAATAACCATTGGGAAGGTTAAACCATAAAGTCACATCAGCTTAATTTTTCACAACCATGTCTACCATGACCTCACCTCAACCCACCACCCCTCACCATCGATGTCTTATTCCATCCTAACTTAACCCTTGGCAGTATCAAGAAGAATAATTTTGATATTAAAATACTGTTATTCAACGCTGTTGCGCAGCTGTGTGGTTAGGTTTGCATTTTTAAATATTTGTAAAATCAGAGTAGTAAATATACTTCAGATATGGATGAAATATTTTAGTTAAAACGAGTCTAAATGGATCACAGTTGTTTCTGAAATTTGATTAAAATGTGGTCCAACAGATTAAACTTTGGAACCATGTCCTCTGATTGCCTGAAAACATGTTGATATAATTAAGCCAACCTGCCTTGTGTTGCATGGCTCTTTAGGTCAAGAAAGAGTATAATCAGGTTATTGTGCCTTAATAAATCTGTTACAGCACAAATATTCAAGCTTTTTACCAAGATTATCTACTCTGGACACCATGACCTCTGCTAATAAGGTTCAGTTATTCACAAATGCCAGGTTAAGGAATCTAAGAGCAGAGACTCTTAAATTTATGCAGTCTCTTCAGTCCACTTGTTATTCAGCTCCATGTTGAACCTTTAATTGTTACTGCTTGTTATAATGCTGAACAACTTTAGGACTACATACAGTCTTGAAATATTTCTGATTTTGTCACAATTCAGACTTTGATTTGAAAATATCATGTAATGAATCTGAGTGTTTTTTAAGGCACATTAATCATAAGTCATGACAGCTGTTTTGTAAGTGAACAGGCCTTTCTAAAATTGGAGCCCAAGGAAGTGCAGGGATTTTTGTTTTATAATAATTGAGTCCCTGCCAGAAAGATTATTTTGTTAAACTGAAAGTCCTACAATCAGTCAGGGAGACTAATGAAATGGAAAGCTCTTGATTTTGTATACGAGCTGAATGATGTAGCTTTGCAGCTATATTTGACTTCCTGGCATTGATCTATTAGATATTTGCTTGCAGTGAAAAATGGTGGGAAATCATTTTCGCTTCCCCCATTTTCCATAAACCAGATTTTTTTTCCTTACACAAACTGTGGCAGCTTCATTAATTACAGAAGATTAGTTCTTGATTTTGCTATTTGTATAATGGAAGATGAAATAGAAGGTTTTTTTTTTCAACATAATATTTCCACTATAATGTTCTGCCAATCAAATGTGCTGTGTGTACACTTTTGTAACGATGGTCATATTTCATGGCCAGACATGTGAGTGGTATTGATTTTCTTTTCAGAGTCTAACAATAATGGGAACAAGTGTAAGCTTAACAATTCGTCAAGTCAGTGTGGCTTTTGATCATTACAGCAAATTTGAGCAGAGACAAACATGCTGAAAAAAGGTGAATTAAATCATGTCAAAAACGTGCACATGTGAAACAAAAGTGAAGAAACAGGATGTAGGATTTATTTCTGAAATTCTTCATACAAATGCCATGACAGTAACAAAATGAAGCTTGGGGTGCAAGTTCAAGCAGGAAGACCTGTGTTTTCATTCAGTCACCCATTTCTTCACTTTTAACCACCTTTTATTTATTTTTCACTCTGCCTGCCCTCCTGCATGGATAATTCAAATAATTAGCTAATTAGAACGCCCATTTAAAGAATTAGTTAGAGTTTGTTTTTTTTTAACTGGGCTTGCTCTAGGCCCATGGCACATGTAAATATGTTTGATTGCCAATAAAGGAACTTGCAACCTTTTTCCCTGAGTGGAGTTATCTGGGCTCGGACACTAACTGATTTATAGCAGTGCATTAGGCCACTGAAAGCCTTGTACTTCACCCACTTATAGGTCAAACCACCCAGAAAATGATTCGGGTTTGACAAGACGTCACACTTGAATTTTTTACAGTGTTTAACTTTTCCTCCACAAAGCCCCTGGGCCAGGGGTCTGCAACCTTTCCAATTAAAAGAGCCATTTTGCCCGCCACGCCCACCAAAAAAATCTGTCTGGAGCCACAAAACACATTTGAACCTTAAAATGACGAAAGCAGCACCTGTTGACTCTTCATCATTATAATGACATTAGATCTATAAGTAAACTGCTTTGTTACCCGACATGTCTGCTCTAGAATGGGTCATGTACCTTTGTTGCTTTAACTTGGCTAAAATAACAACAATGGCGTGTTTATCAGGCTTGTCTACAAAAATAACAATCAATTAATATTAGCCTGTGTTATCACTGTCATTATTATTTTTGCTATTGTTGTTACTCAGTTTTTTTTCCCACAGGAACAGGTTTTACCTGCAGTGGAGAAATCATAAATATCTATTTGACATCATCAGGTCAGAGGGTCTTCCCCTGACATTTTTTAACTTAAATCATTTCTTTCCTGCATTCTGATCATTTTTTATGCACAATTTTATAATAATCATGAGGTAGGCTTGTGATCTTTGAAATCTCATCAGTGTTTTAGAAGCTTATCCCACATAATTCATCAATTTTTAGTTTCATGTCAATCTTGATGTCATATAAAAATATATGTCAGATGAACATATAGCACAGTAACTCACACACCTGAGTTTGAAGTTACTGAATGAGAGTGTGTGAGGGGGGGAGACTGACAGCTAACACACACAGTAGACATGGTAATAAAAACACATCCACCTGATATCTTTGTGTAAAAATCCCCCTCTTCAAAAACGAGGTCACAGTTGCGCTGAATTTATCGTCTCCCTCGTTTCTCTAGTCTTTAACGAGATCAAAACACACAAGGTGAACTTGTTTTCCTCGCACAGGATGCAGAGCAGCACACATTGGTGCATTTGTTGAAAATGTTCAGTTTTAAGTCAATAATGGGATGGAGAGCTGAGAGACGATGTTATGCCAGGACACACCCATTTATTTAATTATGGCACATAGTCAGTCTCGTTTGCTCCCTTGGCTCTGCGCCAAGAGCATGCGTCCTCAAAACAGCAAAAGATAGACCGACATGCCCCGAACTGTCGTACACCACACGTTTTAGATAACTCTCTTCATGACGTTAAAATAGGGCCTTTTTTCTTTTTATACATTCATTATCTTTATTCTAAAGAACCACAACTGAAGGGGTTGAAAATTTAAACAAAATTGCAAAAATGTGGCTGGCAACCTATTCAAAAATTTCTTGAAGGAAAAGAGTGAAGATGTAGTCCATATCCTGAGCTGCTTCTAAAGGGCATACATTCCTCCACAAACAATTTTCTCTTGGACCTGTGTCCTCACAAAGAAAATAAGATACTAAATATAGCTTGTCAAACACTGCAACAACTGTTTCTGAACAAATCTAAGAAACAAAATTTATTTTGAACTGCTCCCTTCCTCAAGGCCGCATTTCAGAGTTTGTTACAGATTTTCATCTCTTGTAGATGTGCTTGTTTTTCAGTGGTGCCACAAAAGAGAATGGGCAGAGCGATAAAGTGTTGGCTTTTGCAAAGCATTCAAATGTAAGTGTTGTCATTTCTTTTGCTGTCTGTGGATCAGTGGTGGACTTAGCCCACTTTCAACTAGAGGGCCAATGGGGTTTGATCTTTATTGGCCCTTTGAAGTCACATGTCAATATGTCCTCGGGCAAGACACTCAGCTTTATTTTGCTTTTACTGCTGCAACAGGGAAATGTTGATGTTTCTAAATGTAAATGAATATGATACACTTTCCATAGCTAACTCCTGCATCAGAATGAGCTGTGAAGGGTATGAGCTGCAGTGTAAAAAAAACTTAAAAGTCATACATCTAGTTAAGCTCAATACGAGTGCAAGTCCATTTACCAATAACAATACAATACTCTTTAATTAAAAATAAGTTGATTCTTATCTAACACAGAAAATGTCATGTAATGCAGCTGTCAACCTGTGTGTGTGTGTCTGTACATGCATATGTTGTTGAAAATCAAATATATAGTTGATATTGTTGCAAGAAAGTCTAGTTTTACACACTTTTTTTGTTTGAATCTATAAACAGTGTCATTTATATGGGTACTAATTAAATGCAATACCAATTCCATTATTATTTATGTTTATCATTCCAGTTCTTAATTGATTTCCTTATTGATCCTCAGTGTTTGGCAGTAACCGTTTGCTTGTAATATGTGTCTGTTATAACACTTTTCTAGTAAATAGTAAAGCAAGGGATTATTGTTTCTAAAATTTTAATATTATCAGAGTTGTCTGTCAAAGTAATGCTTAGAGAAACTGGTGGAACTGTGACAAGAACAAGAATGTCTCCACAGCATGTCCTCTCCTGTGCGTTACAACAGATTACAGAGGGAATACACTGGACAAGAATTCTTGACACTCCGTCTGTAGTTGTGAAAAGTTTAAAGACATGTCTTTGAAAATAAGTCTTTAGAATGTTTTGGCTCTTATTGTGGAGAAAAAACATACACTGAAAAAAACTTTCTCAAAAAAGAAAGAAAAGAAGAATACACCAGGATTTGGCTCACAAGGCTTAACCCGAGTTTTTTCCTCACTGCTGTTTTATTCCCACTCTCCTACAGTCCTCTCTCATATCTCTTTCTTCCCTCTGGCAGTGCTGCCTAGAAAAGTAGTGCTCCATTGAAGCTCATTGAAGGCAAACAGCTGACTGCCATTCCTGTCACACCATGATTGTTTATGTGTATATATTTCTGTGTATGTCTGTTAAGATGGTTTGTAGAGCTAAGTATTGAAGCTCTGAATGTGCATTTGAGTCTCTATCATCAGTCATGCTTCTCTCTCTATGCCTTTCTACCTGTCCCCATCCTCTGTCCATTCTTTTCCATGGCTAAGCTGAGGTGAATGTACTGTGACAAGCAGCACAGCAGTGGGCATTGTTGCTGTTCACCTGTAGTAATTATTTTTTAGAACTGCAGTCATCGCTTTTTCTTGATTTTGGTACAGTGCAAGTGAAGTGTCAGACTGTAAGCCAAGCCTCTAAGCCCTGCAATAGCTGGTCACCACATCATCCCAGCACACTGACAGCTGAGAGAGCACAGATAGACTATTTGAAAAAAGATGCATTAAGGCAGGGCATAGGGACAATTCCAGCATGGTATCTTTGCACTCTGGGCATCATGTACTTTGTAAATTTCACCGTGTGACTTAGTAGATGTAGCATCATGCATTTATATGTGGGTTTTTTTTTATTATTTGTCTGGCAATGAAACACAGAATGTATTATGTTTTGAAAACACTCAAATCAGGTTGTGTGGTACTGAGCCAAAAGCATTAGCCTGATCCTAAAATACCACATCCATGTCTCTCCTCTCTAACTTGGTGGCCCAAATCTTTTTGTCATATCATAATTGTGTTTACTCTACATTTTGGGAATGGATTCCCTGCTTCTCTACTGCAGTATTTCTTTCAAATAGCTTGCTAGTTTTTGGGCTTCAATACTGAAGAAAATGTTCCCCTCTAAACTGGCCTACTTCTTAAGGACCCTCTCTCCTTGGAAATCAGGATTCCCCCAGCCCTTCAGCAAGCATTTGGTAAATGTGTTTTACCATACCTCAAGGTGAAGCTTCACAAGAATTTGAGTATATCAGGCATGCTTTCATAGACCCTGTGGGGGGCTCCATTTGGCCCTGAGGCTGAATCAAGCTTTGGTCAAACTTTGGTTGTATGATTTCATTGTCATTACAGTATTGGACATTCAGTGGTGTCCATATAGGCTTTAACTGGATATCCCATTATGTATATTAAGGTTGGTACACTGATTCACTTTCTAAAACATTACACAATTTTTGCTCTCCAAATTATGTTATATATTATTAATGTCCATTTAACTTTATGCTTTGCCTTCACTCTTGTTGCCATGGCTACATTTGCTTCCTGCTTCAGCCAGCTTGCTCCCTGATTGCCTTTGCTCTGGTTCATGTGACAAAACACGGAGGATGTGCTCTGCTGTCCTTGGTGCACTCCACACATCAGGACTTATCTACTATTTCAAGTCAGGGTGGCTCCAATCTTCTTCTGAGAGGATAGAATGACTTTTAACACACCTCACACCACAGGATAACCAGGTAAGAAAAACTTTAGGACCTCCAGATAATTGGGCCTTTATTGAGGTTGATCCAAAGTAGTGATCTGAGCCGAACATCACTTTGGATCAAACTCAGGATCAAACTCAGTAAAGGATTGTTAAAGTATCATAACACACTCACAAAACTCTTTGTAAGCCTCTCTTGCATTGCTCTTGTTCTTTTTTGCACCTCACCTGTTCAATAATAAACTGATGTTGTTGACCAGTGAGGGCTGTTGATTTACAATGTTCTACCATGATAGGGGGTGTGAACAGAAGAGCTTCCTTGTTAAGCAACTTATCTACGATTTAAACAGGTTGCTGATGAAAAAACTAATGAACATGAAGTTTAATCTGATGGAAAATTGCTGATAAACTAGCGCAAGTCTTCAGGAGATTCACTTGAGAAAGCTGAAAAGGAGAGGAAGAAGAGCTACAGTGTCGCTAAATGTCTGGTGTCTTTGTTTTGAAGAAAACCAAATAAATAGAAAGCATAGTGGGTTTAAGCATTCAATGTTAACAATATCAAATGTAGATCTACATGTTTTTGAACATTTAATGGGATACTCTGGCATTTTTATAGGGATTGTAAAAGGTTCATTTCAACAGTAAATACACATTGATCTTTTATCAGCTTTGCTCTGGCAAGGAGGGAATTGGCTGTGCATTGCTGCAGAAGGGGGCCAAGAGCTAATTTAAATTTTGGTTAATTAATTAATAAATTAAGAAACAGTTTTGGGGAGAATGTACACTTAACTGAACCCATTAATGATGCTTTTCTTCTCTTCATGGAGTAACTGTGCCTTAGTGGTTTTCATCTCAGCTGGAAGTAACAGGAGAGCAAACGTATGTGATATACACTTGGACCAGTGGCAGCCATTTATTTATCAAAAGGATTTTGAGCTGTTTTTGTCTAAATGCACTTTTTCTAAAAGTTCCAACCTTCAAGAATCTATAATTGAATTAACTTCACAATTATCATTTGTCCTTCTTGTCAGCTTTAAGAAGTCATTTCCTTCTAAAGAGCAACTGAGGCAAGCTGTAGATAATGCCTGCCATTGAATATTGATGTACATATGCAGACAACTCCGACATCAAAAGGTAATTTTAAGGAAGTTAGCCTGAGAATTTCATTTTATTTTCTATCATAAAACAAACTCAACTCAACGCAACACACACTCATGTCACAAGACAGCCTTATTCTCACAGAGAAGAGAAAGTGTCAGTGCATCAATAACTCTTTTTCCTGTCACCATTTTTGTTAGAAACCGTGAAGAATACTCCCAGCTTGAACAAGTACAAGGAGGTTTATGTTCTAAAAGCTCAAGGGCAAAGTTTTTTTTCAGTCATTTTTGTCAATGTTTGTCCTATAATTCTTACTTAATAAAATACATCAATGTAAACCTGAATGCAGGGGGCTAATATGAGGTGGAGGTCATGGTTATCGACTGTATCTGGTCACTCCACAGGTGTTGGGGATTGTTGTCGACTGCCTCTAAAGAGGAGTGTTGAAGAATTGTGCAAAAACATAATACCTATTAGGCTACTCATTACTCCCTAAAAAGTAATAATATCACTTTATTTATCCTGTAGTATCAAAAGTAACTAATAATGTACAAATAGAAAGGAGGAAGGACAGTGGATTGAGTCTTAAAAATCAGTTTACAGCTGATGACAGCATTCTTTGCATCTTTCAAGGACACAAACTCAAAATAAATCTCTGACTTGTTGAAAATACAGTGCACTCTGTTCCTCTTGTCCTCCATGCTGTGTTGAAATTTTTAGGTAGTCACTCTATGTGCACATGTGATGACAGCTGAGACTAAAAGTACCTACGTTACTTAACGTTACTTAGATGACAAAATGACTAAGTTACATTTGCAGTTAATGATTTCCTTTTCCTGTACCTGTATACATTTTGCCAGAAATAACCCACTATAACGGCAAATTCAAGTAGCAGCACAAATCTAGCATAAGGGATAAAAACATTGTTAAGGCTATATTTTTGTTTCAAACTAAAGTAGTCTTTTGAATCAGAGGGATTATATATCATTATCATGTTGTCATTATAAACGGACCTCTTCTACGTTATCCCTGACCTAAAAAAAAACCCTGAAAGTGTCTGTACTTTACCCAGGATATTTCCTCGACCACCCCAAATATTTGATCTGCACACAGTCCAAGTAAGCTGATGTCTGAATGCAGCAGTAAATGGGGTAATTTACTGTGGCAAGTGAAGAGAGCTGATGACATTCTCGTGTACAACTGGCACAAAACTGGAAAAGAGAGGCTTGACAGGACAGATTAAAAACAACTGCTGTTGCATGAGTAACACAAACTCAAATGAGTGTCTGGACATCTGAACGTGCTGTTTTCACTGCATGTCGTCAAAGTTCAGTTGAACGTCTGCTCTAAAACGATCACCATTGGGTCTCTCACAAATTCAAAAAACCATCTCGCGCTGCTGTTGGATACAGAGCTGAAACACTGCAACTTTCTCTTTCTGCTGTAATCATTTTGCACATAGTGATGCTGCTCCATATTCACTTCTGCATGCTGCAATGCTCCTCTCAACTCTTTGTCGATGCAGTTGATATGCTTTTTCACATGTATCACTGAAGTAAAGATATAAATTGTAATCGGTAAAGGTAAAGCCCTGCTCTGCCCTACTGCTGTATCATAAGCACTGACTTCCGCTGTGTGTTTTTGATGTCTTGTCCTGCAAACCGGCGACCCCCCTGCCACCCTCCGCTACTTCTCTCCCATCCAGTAGGCTATACTCCCTGCTGAGAAGAGCAAGTGTGAGTGACTCGAACGAGCTGCCGGGGTATTATCCGGATAGTATCAGGGTTGTATGTGTGAAAAGGTCTATATAGATGCATCAGTATAGAAACATTTACAGTGCCATACCTACACTTTGGATACAGTGATTTTTCTGTGTGATACACTCTTCACGCTGCCTACCACTTATTAATACAGCACATTCTAACCCCTTGGTTTTTTAGCTTCCCTGCCTCTCTATGGTTTGAAGAATCATGAAGTATCAACACTAGGTAATAGCTGGCTGTTTTATGAGCATAAAACAAATGAAGATAATGGTAAGTGAGACATTACTGTAATCACAATACATCTGGACATAATGGAGCAATGTGCCACATTACCCCTGCCAATAATGTAATTACTTAACAGTTACTAAATGTAATTATCCTGTCACTTGGGTTACTTTAATTTCTTCTACTATCTGAAAGTTTCTTTTTCTATGCTAGCTCATCACTTTAAAGGCAAGGCGCAGAAAGGCAGGTTCATTTTAACTATTAGAGAATTCTAAGTGCTTCACACAATACATCAGAGAATGATAGAGAAGAGAAAAAGAGAAAAGAAACATCAGGGAAAAAACATGTATCTTAAATAAGCAAAGAAACCTACAAACTTTGGAAACAAAGATGCAAAAACAAAGATAAAAAGACAAAGGAAAGGGTGAGCTAAAATAAAAGCAAAAATGTATATATGTTTTTTTAATTTTTATGATTTAAAGGTTTGCACAAAATGTTTAAAATGTTGTGAATTAGTAACAGTAAAGCTTAAGCTCTGTCCAAGCGAGAAACAGCTGTCTTCTTTTATGATTTTGGAGTCAAACTTTTAAAAGTCAGAAAGAGGTAAATTAATGACTTTGTAAGATTGAAAACCCCTGACCATGACTGACTCTTGTTATAAGAGCATGATGCAAATACCAACCAAGCAAATGCCACTTAACTTAAAACAACACTATGAGAGACAAATTGTCTCTTTAGCAACAAACAACAAGTTGAAAAGCACACTACAAGTGCTAAATCCCTCATGACACAATTTTCTGTTTAACACTGTTTAGGCTGATTTTAACAACATTGTTGTTTCTTTTTGTATTAAAGAACACTGAATACAGATCATGTGTATGTCCGTTTTGGAGCACTGTGTACCTTTGTGGGCACACATAGTTTAATTGTTTTAAGTAGAACTTAAGTACTATATAAGAAATACATGCTATTTTATGACTGAAGAGAAAAGCCTATTATCCCTGAAACATGATCATTATTTCAGGAAAAAAATCAAGAGAAATTAGGGCAGAAAATATTAATCTTACAGCTCAGTGTTTAGGTCAAAGTACTTCCAACATCACTTAGGAACAAGAAAAAGTACAGATAATGATATCACCAGCTTAAAAATGACATAAAATGAAATTAGCAGGGGAAAAAATAATAAAAACTGATTATCTCAATGCATTTATGAAGTAATAAAACAGAAGATTGTGAGATGTGGACCCAAAAGCAGGCACTGACACTGAATAAAGGGGGCTTACAATGAATGTTTATTGAAGGGAAGCCAAGGGGAAGGAGGGGGTAATCAGAGGTCCGAGGAGTGATGGTGAATCCAGGGAGTGAGTGGGCTGCGGTGACGAAGAAGTTTAGAGAGTGCGGTAGTGATTATAGAGATTGGGCATGGTAATACCTTGATAATTTAAGATCAACATTAGGTAAAGTGGACCTGGAAGTGTGATAGAATATCCCCAAAAATGCTCTATATAGTAGGACTAAATGTGTGTACATAAGAAATCTTTAAAAGTCTTCACTAAATTGTGTCTGAAGCAGGCCCATTAGGAGTGTTGCGTCACTTCTCCCAAGTGCTGAGTCTCAAATGTACGTTGCCCAGAGCCCCTGCTGACCTGTCCTTCATTTGCATGACGGTATGCGGGATAATGACTTTCATTTGGAGTGTGTCACAACTGGCTGAGCCCAGTCTGAGTCCCCCTGGCTTTTCCTCTCCACTCCTCACGCACTTCACAATGTCTCATCCAAACTTGCCATCCTCTCAGTAGTCCTCCAGCTTGGAGAGAAATGCCGCACATGGGACCTTTGTTCTTATCTTTCTGCGTATTTCTCCATCACTGTCACTGTCGCATGCACAGAAACACAAGTCTAGTCATTCTCTGTCTTCATTCTTAGTCAGATACCCGAGACTCCTCTGTTTCATTCCCAAGGCTCTGACACATCCTGTCGTTATGAGTCAGAGGAGACACTCTTTAGAGCCCTATAGAGAGGTTGACCAAGTTAACAGTAAAATTGTCTTTCTCTCACTTTTCTTTTTGCTCCCTCTTTCACACCATCTGTCTTATTCTGCCCTTGCCACTCTTAAAACTCTTCTTTCTCTCTTTTATAGCTGCTTCCTCAGATCCCCAACAGTCTGCTTTCACACATACAGATACACACACGGATACACACACTGTGATGAATTAGATCAAAACATTCTGCACAGGTCCCACAACTGAAGAGTAGGAGAGGATGTTTACATCAGGACAATGACAATGAGGATTACATTATTAATCTACAGAACACTGACAGAATGCAAATGATTAATCCATTATATTTCTCAAGACAGTCCACACTAAGTAATCAAATGTGGCCAGGCTAGGTTTGTTTGTGTGTTTGGGGGGTGTTGTTGGGGGTGTAAAAATACATGTGTTCATACCGAACTGTTGCAGTTTGACTCAGACATGTGCTGGCATGTGTGGTAATATTCTTCAAATCTGTATGACCCTTCAAATCTGACCTGCCCTGAATCAAAGCTTCCCTGCTTTCATCGGGTTTCCCTTTAAATACAACAGTTCATAAAGACAAGTTAACATAATGTGCAGATATTATTCACAGTCTGCAGTGATTTTCAGTACTTTGGTTTCATGTTCTGAGCCAGCCTGAAAGTCAACACTTTGTGAACACAACTCAGAAATTTATTGAGAGGATGGCCCCTTGAGATAAATCATCTCATTTTGAGAACAAGTAGGCTGTGCTGTCTCAAAAGAGTGCCTAATCTAAGTAGCGGTGTGGTGGAAAATTAAGTGGATATAAACAGTAGCCTGTAATGACCCCACGCTGTTTTGTGGCTTGTTTTCTCCCTCAATTTTTTTTAATTAAGCAGATAATTTGGCACCATGTATAGGATCAGTGTCTGTCCTAAGTTTTCTGAAAAGAGAGAGAACTGAACTGTGGCACACGTGAAGGCTCATGCAATGTACCTCACACAACCCCACTTCAAAAAACCCAAACTATCCCTTTAAGCAGATTGAAGAGCTAACTATTTGCAGAAGACTAACCGTGAAGTCAGGGAAGATGTGGACACTTTTACCACTGAACTCAGGGCTTTCCAGTCTCTGGTAGTGTTTCAATGTGCTGAATCCTACTGTGTATGTCTTCCTCATTTGTACCAACTCTCTGCTCAAGATTGGTGACTTGGTCACCAAGCATAAAAAGTGAGCCCCACGATATTAGCTTACTCTAATATCGTCAAGTTTAAAGTCAATTTGTGAAATCCACTCGACCTTCACCTGCTGCAATCCCTCCAAAAGAGTGTGGACGGTGACATTGTCGAGGTCCATGGTGAGGCTGCGACTGGGACCTCATACAATGGATGAACAGTTTATGCAATTTTTTGAAGGCTGGCAGGGCTGGATTTCCTATTTCTTATTATGGGCCCTAATACGTTGAAGTATCTCACAGCAGACCAAGAGACGATGAGTATTGTTATGATCGTAGAAAATACTTCATGAGCTTGCAGACCTCAGCTGAACTCACACACAGTCATGCCAAGGCAGCCACCTTTTTTTGATAAAGCCAAGTTTACCTTTAGATAGTGGTTAAAAAGGCAATATTACAGAACAATACATCTTAAATGACAGAATGCTTTATCTCATTTTTTCAGCAATGAATCACACACCAGCCTTTAGCAAAAGGAGACAGTCATTGTGGTTTGATACAGTGGCTGGCCAAAATAATAAAGAAGTACAGCAATGGATAAAGTGAAAGGAGAGGAGGAGGAGAAGAGAGAACAACCATGCAAGAAGCTGAAACAGAGTAGATACTGGACCCACTTTCTCATGTTGATGAGAGGTTGGTGATACAATAGAGTACACATTCAGTGCTTAACTGGCAATATTATAATATAATAAATGTATTTACCCAACAGAAAACGGTTTGCAGGTTTATATTTGAACACCTGGTAGAATTACTGTCTTGTTGGTCCACATGAGGCTATGACATCTATCAAAGTCTTTACTGACTTCTAAAAAAGAGAAGAAAGTCCTGTGACATTCTGCACTAAGTAAGGTTTTTATGAGGGGCAGGTGTAACAATACCGTGTGTTAACAACAGTGCAATTAAAGGTGCAGTGTGTAGAATTTGGCATTTGAGCGACATCTATCGTTCAGATTCTAGAATGAGCCCAACCGTAACCAAAACGTCACACCACTGAGCAACGGAAGCCTGTGAAGACCAAAAGAGATCGTGAACACAGCATCATTTACTAAAGTGACAAGGTTTGTAACCAATTTAAATCCCTCGTGCAGAGTAACAACTGTCTCTACATCCACCGCCGTCCTCTCTCCTCTTCTTCGCCTGCATTCCAGGTACATTTCTGAACCGGCGGACAGATTCGCGTTTCAATCTTTTTGTCCCTAAAATCCACCCGTAGACAACATGGCGGATCGCAATGTCAGTTTACATGAACGCGGCCCCCGGTAATGTAAATTTTTTGAAGCTTTTTCTATCTAAATAAAAATAAAATAAATGTTTTATGGGGATGATTGTACTCCTATTTTGATGGACTTTACATACAAATAGAAACATTGTATCCTATATTCACAGTTTCTGTTCGGCAAAATGCTGCCAAATTCTACACACTGCACCCTTAAGCCCTCAGTGGGTGGCAACGCACCCAGAAACAAATCCCCCCATTATGGTGTTATACTTTCTTACTGGTCCTGATGAGGAGTGAAATGATCAAGAAAGCAAGATTGACAGAAAGTAGAGTGCAGAGGTCTAGGTAATCTGAACCTTACCAACTCTATGGGACCACCATCACCCATAGACGGCAAAATTCAAGCTGTTTGCTTATTTCTGTGAACCTGTATGATGAATCTTTATAAAGAGACCTGTGTTTGGAAGCTCACTCTTTTGTCACTTTATCTATGACTTCATGTCAAATATATCCATTACTGAAAAATTGTATCCAGCCATTAAGGACAGCATTTTGCTTTGAGGATCCACAGTGATAAATCTGTTTGGAATGTGTTGTCTTTAATCACATTTTTTTAAATAGAGAATGTAGTAGTGATGTTTCAAGACATCCATTTTTACCACCAGGGAAAGTGACAACTTCCTGTTGGTCTCTTGACCAATATTGGATTAGCCCAGTTTCTTCTTTTCTTGTTTTATTGATGGTGGCATCCAACCAGGAACAACCAAAGGTCAACAAGTGACAAATTAGTTTCCTGTCAGTTTCCAAAAGAATTAAAAAGAAAGTGCAAGTAATGTGATGTGGCCCTTGGTACAACATAACATAACATAACATAACATAACATAACATAACATAACACAACAGAAACTGATTCCAAGAGTGCCACAAGCATTGTATACAGCAAAAAACTTATTGAGAAACAAGTGTGAATATGTAGATAACTTTAGCTGACTTTCTTTGTATGCTTTCATTTATGTGTCCTAATAGCAAAGGCTTGATAGAATCTGATTCAGATGTGAACAACTTTAAATTCATTAATTCGACAGTACAGCACAAATATTCTGACAGCCCAGGTTGTCCTTAAATTAAAGATGTCCTCAACTTGAGCGTGTTTGAAAAGGCTGACATTCTACATTTATTCCAACAATAAAAATCCAGGCAGAATAAAAGTTGCTGAAAACGACTTGGAGTTAGAAGGTATAAGACTGAGGTGTGATAGGCAGACAGGAGCATGTCCTAAAAGAAATGCAGAATTGCTTCTTTAGTAACAGTCGCAAAAATACTTCACAGCTAACAAACGTCTCAGTGAAAATCGGTTGTATAAGTTGATCTCACTGACACATGGGTAAATAAATATCTTTCCTCTCTTTTTTTTTTGATTTTCTCTCATTTGGATTCCTCTAGAAAGGAGTTTTGAGCCTACTGTGCGGCAGCTCATCTTTGAATTTGAGTTTGTCATGAAACTAAGCTAAAACTGTTAAATATAAACATGTTGGAACCCTGTTTGTATACAACACAAAGGATATCATGGAATTATACCTGTAGAAGCAATAAACACTGTAGTAAGATAGGTACCTAAAGTGCCTTAATACAAATACAAAATTCAGTGTGAGCAACAACTCAAAGTGTCAACTGTGATCAGGGGTCCGGTGAAAGCTGCAAGAACAAGCTGCTCAACTCTCAGGAAATCCATTCACAGTCTCATGTTATGCTTGAAAAAGCACAAAACACTGACACAAAGAAATAGTCTGCAATCACCCAAAGCATTCAGTATTTGTCAGAAATGGTTTGCAAGATACCAGACCACCAATACAGCAATTTGTTGCTTAATGTTCTTTTATAATTATACTACTTTGAGAGTTTCTCACCATAGTTCATGGGTTGCTCTTGAAATCAAGTTGTGCGAATGCTGATCAAGGGAACTTTAATATAACAGGGACTTGTTAGAGGAAATTGAAGGCAATCAGCATTTTCTGCTACCTATTGGCTATTTCAACCAAGCATTACATACACACTGTGTGAGAAAAAATGTGCAATTACTTTTACATCATCTAATCTAAAAGGAAAATTGGTGCTGCCAACGTATGAAAGGAAAATTCAGTCCTCAATCTTGTCTAAAACTCAATGTGAGAGTAGATGTCACAACACTGAGGCAGACAATCAATCAAAGAAAGGAAACATGAAAGGAAGAAGATGAAGAGGGCATATTCGATTCAGCAAATGACAGAGGATATGATAAGAAAAAAGGCAGAGGCTAAATGAATTTGAGAGGACCAGAAGAATAGAGTGAGATGATGTTATTTAACAGAGCTCTGATAAACTCAAAAAATACAGAGCAGGAACCCTTTAGTCCAGAAATGAAACTCTGGGAGGTTAAATGAATGCACATGATTTATCATCAAGCATCAGCATTATCCTCTTTACATCTGATAAACCGTTATATCAAAATGATTTGTGTACCATAGGATTACGCTAAAAATTGCTTAATAGTTTTATTCACATTTTTTGGCATTGATCAGAAAGAGATATTCTGTATGGTATGTACCAGTGGTGTCCAGATAAGCCAATAGGAATCGGCTGTCTGGCCATGACATCAAAGTTTTGGGGTCATCAGTCCATGGAGCCCATTGTTAAAAATCTTGGGAAAAAAAAGCAATGGCCAAGTTATAAGGTTAACAACTGAATTACTGGGGCTCCTCTGCTTGTCATGCCGCTTGCCCTGTATTCTCCCCTCACTGCTTAGCATCTCCAAGCCCAAGAGATAAAATTTATACTAGTGGTGACATGCTAGTCTTCAGGTAACTGCATGCACTACATGCTGTAGGCTCACATTCCCTGTTGTTTTTGGTTCTCAACCTCAGAAATCAAGTCATAGATGGAAAACTTGCCAAAAGTTTACCTGTCCATGTACTAAGGGGAAACATTAACGACTGAAATGGCAACACACAGGTCTCTCTTTGAGATGGCAGGACTTAAGCTTTGCTAAGAAGTTTTCGCACAATTATTTATGGGGAAGATAAAGATCAGAGGTGTTTGTTGCTCAGTTCGTAGAGATGCATAAAGGTTTAAGCCTAGTGCTGGCTGTCAAACATTGTGTCCTTGGGCAAGACACTTGACCTCAAAATGCTAACTACTGCATCAGTAGTCTATAAATGCATAAAAATAAAAGAATGTGGATGAGTAAGCTGACTCTGATGGAAAACTCAGAAAACTTCAGACTTAGTGGATGACTGTAAGTGTAAACTGGTGTGAATGTGACTTGTGGTTTGAGAGTGTTTTAAGCAGTGGTGGCCGGTACATTAGGGCCCTGTGGGCAGAGCCCCGCCTGGGCTGCATGAGGCTGCATGAGCCAAAAGAGATGTCTGCTGTCTACCTGCAAATTATTATCAAAATAAGGAAAGTGCACTATTATATTAATCATTCAATTAAACGTGTATCTCAGTCCATTAGCGATCTCTTCGCCCAGCCTCGGGTCGGAATCGGAACGACTGTGCTGTCACTCATGCTCAGATCACAGTTTTGCATTAAAAAGTTAGCTTATCCTAGCCAAATAAAAAAAACTCCTAAGGGGCGCTAACCACCAGCGCCCAAGCGTTCCTAACTTGCATAACGTCAGCTCGTTCATAAGCAGATTGGTCACAAACAGACGCACAGCTTCAATGCGTCTGACGTAGCTGCTGAGGAGAACATAACAGGAGAAGCTGCAGGCGAAAGAGCTCAGACCTGATCAGCCGAACATCATAACTAATCAGCAGTCCAAAGACAGTGGGCAACAACACACTCGGTTTACACTTCTGACTTTTTTAAAACAGGTTAAATGACCTCCTCCACGATGTATTAAGAGTGCAAAACAGAGAGGGTTTACTTTATACACGCAAACCTTTAGTAGATCTGGCCCAATGCTTTTAATCCTGCTATACTGTGAGGAAGTGAGAAAAACACCTTAGAATAGACCCTATATAATATAATAGTCTGCTTTTATGGAGGTGTTATGTTAATTTGCAGTTGCTATTAAATGAACACATATATTCATACAATATATTGCTTTTATATATTATCATCAAGTCATACATGTAGGAAAGCTGACTCATGGCCATCTCCATATTGTATTAAATTGGTGCATTCATTGTTTAGGTTTGTGACACTGTCTCAGGTCATGCAAAAGAATTTGCAGGGTAGTAAATTTGACAATCTCAATTTAAGGCTTTAAAAAGTCTTAAATCTCTCCATATTTTGTGAAGTGGGCTCAAATAATATTTTTGTCAGGTCTTATATTATGTATGTAAATTTACAGCTTCCTTTGTTGCCCCCTTTTTTTTTAAAAAATTACTTGTTAAACTAACTAAAACTAAACTAAAACAAAAAAATCTGAAAAACTAAATCAAAATAAAAACAAATTAAATTTTAAAAAGTATAATAACCCTGACACACACTCACTGACTCTATTGTATATAATACATTTGTTCTTGACTGTTTCTGGGCTGTTCTGTGGCAATAAATTTGATTAGTTTGAAAGTAATTCTGTGACTGCAGTTTTCCATATCCTACTTTTTCTGACTTTGTGTAGATCTTAAATTTAATTCATAATGGTCTTACAAAGGTCTTTAAAGTCTTAAATTTGTTAAAACCTGCAGAAACCCTGTTTTTGGTATATGTCTATTTTGGAGTCATAGCGCCCCCTGGAGAAAACTGCACGAGCCGCCACTGGTTTTAAGTTGTCAGATAGACAAAAGTTCAAGACCATTTAGCTTTCACCCAAGGACACATTGACATGCGATCAGTTGCTGGGACTAAACTCCTGTTGTTCTGTTGACTGCGTCCTTTTATCTCCTTTAGTGTATTAAATGCAGGTTACCTCTTTATTTGAGCTCTACCTTTGGAGTTAAAAATGTAACCAGCATTGTTAAGTTTGACCAAAATAACACCTTGATATTCTCAAGATATTAACCATCACTTGTCAAATTTGAACAATCACCAGCTGCTGAGTATTATTTCAAATAACTGAAACCCATAATGCAGCTCTATTGATTTAATGTACCTGCAGAGTCAGAAGAAAGGAGATAGAGACCGGCACTTCATGGTCTGATAGGAAACATATTGACTGTCCTGTTCTGGCACTCCAGACCCTATCAGATCAAACACATATCCACACTCACACACACACACCCACACCCACCCACAGCCACCTACACACACACCCACACACAAATAAAAGTTGAAGGTCACTGATTTTATCCACTCAGCCTTAAAATATGTGTGATGTTTTCCAAGGAAATGTCTGATGTGTGCGTCTGTGAATCTGCATCAGTGAGTATATACAAACAATTAGTAAGGCATTTGTAGGTACGGAATTTGTACAAAACACATGTGGGGCTTTGAGTTGTGGTAACATATGAACTATTCAGAGAGTAAAGTGCCTGTTTCTAAACAGGGCAGATCCCAGTTCAACATTAACTTGTAGAATTTCCAGAGAATCAGTGACTAACTTTTTCAAAATCAAAACCAAAATGACTACTAATATGTCAGAAACTTCTTTTTTTTTTTTTTGCTTGAGCTCTAACATAAGTACTTGGAGTGTTGTTGGCACAGTCTGCTCTGGTGGTAATCAGAAGGTTGCAGGTTTGAGCCCAGCTCTGGCTGTCACATGGAGATGTGTCCTTGGGCAAGACACTCAATCCCAGATTGCTCCCATTGCTGCAACAGTGGCATGTAAATGATTATGAAAGGGTGTGAACAGGTTTAATGATACTGATGGACAACTTTAATAGAAACTCTAAACCATCAGTGAGTGAATGTGAGGGTGAATGGGTGGATGTGGCCAGGTATGAAAACTGGTGAGGGGTGAAAAAGGTGAGAAGGATATGACCCCTCTAGGGGGTCCGGGGGCATGCTTCCCTGGAAGAAAATTTGGAATATTTCATATTTAAAAGCATCAATCTGATGCATTTTGAGAGAAAAATCAAGCAGAATTACAACAAGAATGTATAATAAAGTATCTATCTCTCCTGCTGTGTTAGCCAACGTGATGCATCACTGACACAATGCCTCTTTCAGCAAAATGTAATTCTTCTTGTGCAGGGGTCTGCAACCTATCCAATCAAAAGAGCCATTTTGCCCACCACTCCCACCAACAAAATCTGTGTGGAGCCAACAAACACATTTGAACCTTAAACGAAGACAGCAGCACCTGTTGACTCTGTCAGTATAATGACATCCGATCTAAAAACAAATTGCTTTACCACTTGACATGACTGCTGTGTAATGGGTCATGTTATTTTTGTTACTTTATCTTTGCATTATTGTTACACCACATTATTAACATTAATCAAATTAGAACTAAAATGAAAACAGCGGTGTGTATACTAGCTTGTCGACAAAAAATAAAAAAACCAGCCAATTAATATTAGCCTGTGTTAACACTGTTATTATTATTATCATTGTTGTTGTTAATTTTAATCATTTCTTTCCAGCATTCATATCTTTTTTATGCACATCTTTTTAATAATCATGAGGTAGTCTTGTTATCTTTGAGGTGCTTTTCTGAAATCTCTTATTGTGTTTTACAGCTCATTTCACTTCAATAATGAATCAACTTTTAGTTTTATGTCAATTGTGAATTGCAAAAATACATTGGACGAACATTTAACAGTAACTCTCATTGAAAGAAAAATGTAAAATTCAGGCAATTTGCTTCTGTTAACACTCATAAAATAACAATTATCTTTAAAAAAAAAGTCCTTCTGAAGATTTATTAGAGGATATTAGTTTAATCCATGTTTTAGTTTTACCAAGCAAACAGCATGTGAAAATATTCTGCAATTTAGAGGAACACAGGTTATTAAATACACTGTAATAATTGTAAGTCATGTATTCAAAAAAAGTATGTACCATTGTATCTATTATTAAATTTGCTCCTAAAATGCTTGGGCGGTGAACAGGGCTCAATCTGATAACTTTTAATTTGGCCCCAAAGTTCAAGGACCGGCCCTGTATATTATCAGCATATGAGTGCATATACTTTTGTGTGTGTGTAATATACGTAGAGAGAGAGAGAGAGAGTAATAAATTATAAGCTTATGTGTATAAATGTACACGTTTGCAAACGTCATGAAACTCCTCATAATCATTAGGATGCTTCCTGTCTTCCTCTCACTATAGGCTGTATTTAATTGTCATACTAATGTATGTTCTTTCATCTCTCATTGGTTCTTTTCAAAGATTAATAAGGATTTACGCTGTAAATACACTTTGGTTAGTGGATGTAAGTTTTAGTTTGCTCACGCATTCAGCAGGTCTGATTTTATCTGCCACCCTTTCTCGCTCTTTATTGCAGCGGCTATATTTCACTGAAAGGTGAGTGATTTTCATGCCTGGATGCGACCTGAAGTGTAAAGATGCTTTGATAGTCGAAAGCTAGAAAAGCGCTGTAGAAGCTCAAATTACATTTTATATTACCTCAAGTATTTCCTAGAGTTTTCAAAATCAGAGAAACTCTTAATTTTCTATAGTTGTATCATGCCTGTCATAGCTACCACTACCATGTAGCTTTTCTGTTGTCAACATGAAACAAATAAATAAATAATAAAAAAATAATAAATACCGCACAGGCAAGTGGGACCTGAAACTTAATTCTGCTCCACAGTTTCTGTATCTCATTTAAACTTTGCACTGTCTCCATGCTGTGGCCACTGTCCATACTGTTGCCAGAACCATCGCAAACCCTGACCAAACTAGACATTGCGAAGTCAAGTAGAGATCCACTATCACCTGCTTGTTGAGTCCTCAATTCAAAAGCAAAAGGAAACAGTAAAGGTGTTCAGAGGTGAAAGTGAGTCACCCTCCATCTTTTTCAATGTTTCAATGTCTCAAGCCGCTTGGCAGTTGATTTAAGAAAAAAACTTTCAAAGATTATCTGGCAGCTCCATTAAATGTTAAGACTCTGTCTCCCTCCATTGTAAAGCACACATTCCAGGCTTTTATGCCCTGGATCTCTGCACTGAATGTACTGTTGAATCTATTACTCATTACTAATCGCTATCTCCAAATAATGAATATTTTCTAATTATTTAATATCAAACATAGGTGGTATTACTTTGCTGTGTACATTTACAGGAAAAAAAAGATGAATAAGTTGCAGAAATATCCTTTTTAAAATATAAATAAAAACTAAAATCCTTTGTCAACATATTTTTTTATATCTGATTTCAAACTATTTTCTGGTTTAAAATAAAAATCTTTGTAGAAACATGTTTGACATTTTTTAACATTTCATCACTCATGACTTTGAACTCAAAATGTCTGAAATCTTTAACTCTGCAGCAAGATATGAAAAGCTTTTCCCTAAATACGAATTTACAGTCGGGATGATAGCTCACCTTTAGGATGGAGGTTATAAAATTACATTAGCCCAATTTATGCTGTCATTTCAAGGCATTATATTTACCACTCTGTGAAGTTTTGCCTCCACTGTGAACATCCTGGAGGTGAAATGGGGGAATGAGTTGACCCCCTCTTTGTTCCGTCTCCAGAGGTAGTAACAGAGGCGTGGTATTGGAGAGAGGGGGAAGTGGGTGAAAGGAGCGCTGGGAGTGAGCATCTCTTCCTTTGTGTGTATGTGGGACACGCACTGTGTGCATCCAAACCGTACTGCAGTGTGAACTGACACAGACATTATGGCAGACTTAATGTGAATGTCTTCAGATGTAAATATAGCTGAATTTCATTGCAGCACTTTTGCATGAAGGCACTGTGAATTGGGCTATATAATAGTCTTTCAGTAGACCACCGTAACGGCCTGCTCACTGGCCTCTCCAAACGAGCTGTAAGACAGCTGCAGTACATCCAGAATGCTGCTGCTCGGGTCCTGACCAGAACCACGAGCACATTAGTCCTGTGCTCAGGTCCCTACAGAGAACAGACTTTAAAGCAGCTCTGCTTGTGTACAGGTCTCTCCACAGCCTAGCACCAAAGTACATCTCTGACATGTTAGTGCCATATGAACCATCTCGGACTCTGAGGACCTCAGGGACCGGCCTCCTGGTGCCCAGAGTCAGGACTAAACATGGAGAATCAGGGTTCCAGTTTTATCCAGCTAAAATCTGGAACAGTCTTTCTGAAGATGTGAGACAGGCCTCTACACTGACAATGTTCAAATCTAGGCTCAAAACAGCTCTGTTTAACTGTGCATATGACTGAAAGGACCTTATCTGCACTCTTCTCTTCAAGTTCATTTTATTATGATTATTTTTGTTTTTATTTTGTACTGTGATTTTAATGCATTTTTCTTGTTCTGTAAAGCACTTTGAATTACCTTGTGTATGAATTGTGGTCTACAAATAAACTTGCCTTGCCTTGCCTTGCCTAGACCAAGCCAGCCACGCCCTCATCCCGAATGCCAGAGCCAAGGAAAAAGATGGCATGTTGACAGCCTTTCAACTTCATGAAGCTGAGCACAGAAATTCAGATGATGACATGAATAATCATGCTCAGTAGTGAGACTGCACTTTGTGTCACTAAAGGCTTGTGACTCTTTACAGAAGTTTTAAAATGACCTTTTTTTTACTCTATGAGTTAAATCAGTCAGGATTTACCCTAAAGTACTTTACCAAGCATCATTTGGTTGTATACCACCAAATAATATATGACAATACATTGTTGTTATTCTGCTCATTAAAAAATAATATAAAAAGACATGAGTTACAAGCTTAATGTGTTTGATTTTCTTGAGAGCCAGAAAAAAGACTGAAGCAAAGAGAGGCACAGCTTTAATTAATTACAAATGTAATAACATTGTTCTTCTGCATGTTTACACAGATACATGAAAAGACAGACTTTATAGTCCTAATTTTCATCAGTTCTTTCTGTGCTCCTTGTAAGTATGGAAGCGAAGAAGGACCAGAATTAAAATTAAAATGGATTAACAGAAATGCTTTTTCATTTTCAGAATAAAGCTGCATTTTTTGACTCATAAATAAAATTAATAATAAATTACCCAAACTGCATTTTCATTTTCCTATTCAAGACTGCTCATTCTCTGACTTAATTAAAATGAAAAAGTAAAAGACCTTTAAAATTTAATTTTCAAAAGATGCCCCAGCAAAAACGTACCAAAATTCAATCTGAACTGTCAGATTTGAAAATGAAAAAGCATTAGCGGTAATGCTTTTTCATTTCAAGGTTATGGCTGCTATTTCTGACTGATAAATAAAATTAAAAATAAGTCATCCAAACTGCATTTTCATTTTCTTCTTCAAGACTGCTCGTTCTGTGACTTAATTCAAAAGAAAAATAAAAGGACGTTTAAGATTAATTTTCAAAAGATGGCCCAGCAAATACTTACCAAAATTAAATCTGAATCGTCAAATTCGAAGATTAAAAAGCATTAATAGGAATGCTTTTTCATTTTCAGAATGAAGGTGCTTTTTTTGACTCATAAATAAAATTAATAATAAATCATCCAAACTGCATTTTCATTTTCTTCTTTCACACTGCTCCTTCTGTGACTTAATTCAAAAGAAAAAGAAAACTTAATAACCACAAAGAGGTGTAACAATGCATGTCTTTTTTTTTTTTTTTTTGAAGATGCTGCATCTTTTTGTGAGTTTTTGTTAAGTTACGAAATTCTCGTTCACACCATTTCTTGACATGGTAATTTGCCACGGTCCCTAAGGCAGCGTATTGACACAGATTGAAGTTTTCTGGCTCAAAGGACGGCTCCTTTAGAAGAAAATGGGGTGGTAGCTCACAGTCTTCATGACGGGGATTAAAAAGAGGGGTCGGGATTGTAACTACGGTGTTTCATTGATGAGTTATTGACCCGGAAACTCTGAATCTGTGAATATCTTTCTGACGTGGTGGGAGACAGACTTGAGTCCAGACCTGCTGTTCTGGAGTGCAGCTTCGGCCTCCCTCAGCAGCTCTGGCACAGATGTGGACATGGTGGTGATATTTCCGCTGTTTCTGAAAACATTAACCACAGCCTGACACGAACACAACCTTCACACTTCACTCTGTCTTCTCCCCTAACGTACGCAGCAGGTCGGAAGAGGAAGAGCGGCCACTGACGTCACTCTCCTGCGCCTCTTGGGATTGCAAATTCAGACTGAATTATGGACCACTTTGTGCAGGGCGGGCATGAAAACGAAAAAGCAATGTCCTCTTTGTTTTCTATTTAGTTGTGTCATAAAATTTGCAGTCTAAAGAAAAAAATGAAAATGCAGTTTGGATGATTTATTATTCATTTTATTTATGAGTCAAACAAAGCACCTTTTTTCTAAAAATGAAAAAGCATTCCTGTTAATGCTTTTTAATTTTCGAATTTGACGATTCAGATTTAATTTCGGTAACTATTTGCTGGGCCATCTTTTGAAAATTAAATCTTAAATGTCGTTTTCTTTTTAATTTGAATTAAGTCACAGAATGAGCAGTCTGAAAGAAGAAAATGAAAATGCAGTTTGGATGACTTATTTTTAATTTTATTTATCAGTCAGAAATAGCAGCCATAACCTTGAAATGAAAAAGCATTACCGCTAATGCTTTTTCATTTTCAAATCTGACAATTCAGATTGAATTTTGGTACGTTTTTGCTGGGGCATCTTTTGAAAATTAAATTTTAAAGGTCTGTTACTTTTTCATTTTAATTAAGTCAGAGAATGAGCAGTCTTGAATAGGAAAATGAAAATGCAGTTTGGGTAATTTATTATTAATTTTATTTATGAGTCAAAAAATGCAGCTTTATTCTGAAAATGAAAAAGCATTTCTGTTAATCCATTTTAATTTTAATTCTGGTCCTTCTTCACTTCCATACTGCAAAATTCTCATCCAGGTAAAACGGTCAAGGTAACAAGATTTTACCTTCAAACAAAACTGGAGTTGTTTTCACAACACGACAACAAGGTTCAAATAAAAATCTAAAGTTTCTCACCCACAAAAGATATGGGTTATGTGACTTTTTGGCTTTTGAGGCCTGTAGGTCATAGACTAGTAATGACAAACCTGTCAAATACTTATTCACAAGAGAGTGATATCTTACAGCTTCCACTGCTTGTAGCATGATTTGACTGTCAGATGAAAATTCTAATGACAAATAACAGGTTTAAAAACCAAAACATATATGTTTGTTTTCTATTTTTTTTTAAACAAAAAGAAGTTAGAATGAGCTTTAGGGCCTGATTTACTTTAAAAAAAGTCATGGAAAATAGTTTAAAGGATAAACAAATGCTATATAATAGTTTCCTCTTGGTTTTTCTGTTATTAATGTGAATTAATAATAGCCAACAGGCAACAATAAAGTAAAGTAAGAGCAGGTGACAAAGTCCATTTCTTTACCATCATATACAGTAACTTTGGTGAATTTAGTCCAGATATCAGGCTTGCCTTGCTTCGTTTTTGTTCACTAAATTCCAACCCCTACCTTCTTCTTTCCACAACAATTCTTTACAACTCGATTTTGTTATTTTTAGTTTGTCTGGGACATGGAGAGATTTTTCTCCTGCAGCAACGCCTGCAGATCGCTCACTCCTTTGAGATTTTGGATCCATGGGATCCTATACCTAATGCAGCCCTGTAGTTGCAAAGGATATGCAAAAACCAAAATCTTAACAGACAGGGATGCAGGTAACTACAGGATGGCAAATTTTGAGAAGCTCTTGCTGGAAAAATTTAGAAATAATAACTGAGCCTTAACTTTGCAGACTTGAGTTCATCCTTTACCTTTTTTTCTTGTCACAGCACAAAATCCATTCATGTTTATCACTTCTTTGGTATTTTATAAAGGCAGGTAAGTCTGGTACTTTCTGTTAGCTGTTAGCCTTGCTGTTGTCTTCTTATCCATCCAGTTCTTCTGCCCATTAATTTCCACTTGTGATGTCCTCATTTATCTTATAGGCAGCACCACAAGAAATCATGAAGTATTGCTGCGCAGTCAGATTAATGGAGAAATCTGATAAAGGAACTTTTTTTTAATTCAGTAAGATAATAGGAGTTTGAAGCCAGCACACTTATAATTAGATTCCACCAATCAGGCCAATGATATATGGCCATAGCAAATGTTGTCCCTCCCTCATGCAAAATGTAGTTAAATGCAATTAAATGAAGAAAAAAAGCCTAAATGTTTACATTACTGTGCTGGTCTTGGTTATTTGTATTAACCTAAGCATGTCCTGTTGCACTAAGCAGATGATTTGAATTGTTGTTCTTACATGTGTTGCACCCAGCTGACTACCATTTTAAAAATGAAAACCTTTTTCTTAAATGTTATTGTAACACTCATGCTCTTCATATTTTGAGACTGAAAGTCTGATTTGAAGGTGAATATCTCAGTAGTAGATGGACAGTGACACTGAATGTTTGTGTGCATCCAGCACACAAACCTAATGATTGTTCACTGTGATGGCTGAACTTTGTAAAGATGAGCAGCTTTTCTATGATCTATTCTTCTTAGCATGACTTTTAGTTATATTCACAGAGAGTCAGAAGAAAATTCTCCAAATATTTGAAATGATCCAGAACATAACACTCTCTGACAGAGAGAGCAGCCTGCTTTAGATGTCTGAGGGCACATTCAACCCATTTAAGGACATAACTGCTTTTTCCTGCGTCATGTTTTCAAAAAGGACATCATTCTTATGCTCTTTTAGCTGTGGGGCATTGCCTGGTAAATACATATGAGCCGATGAGATTCTGAAAAGATGACAATATGTCTGAAGAATTATGGCTCAGAACAAAACACTATAAACCAACATGAAGGACTTCCAGCTGCTGCTGCTGTTAACCTCTGGCATGGAGTGCTGTGTTTATTCTTATACGTCACATTTTACAATGCCTATTCATCCTCAGAGTATTTATGTGACACTTCTTATTTCGTCAGGAAGCTTCAACACACATGCGCACAAACACAGCCTCTTGCTTTTGGTTTCACATTTTCAGCCTCTGTGTTAATTACAGTGCTGTCCTTGACTTGAGCAGGGATTTATAGTTTGGGCGTGATCCTGACTCATGGTGGATGATGAGCAGAAAAAGAGAGAAGAAGGTGAAGCAGGCCTGACTCTGAATCCATTCAGATCTGGAGCACTTCCAGGTGGTACTTGCCAAAACTAAATGTTAGATTTAAACCCTACAGAGGGGCTGGGATCCATTCTGAGGCTGCAGGTGTTGTGTTTAAGAATAAATGACTGATGATGGAATATAACTGAAGCCTTTATTAAATCTCCTTGCTGTTATAAATAGAGATGTGTGATACTGACAAATTCGATACTTAATCTAAACAGTGTTTGAGTGTGAGTATGCTGAGACCAGTACCAGAGGAAGGTTATTTTATTTTCATATCTGATGGAGTTCATATTTAATAAGTCTGCTAACCAGTTTTACCCTAAAAATTAATGTCTGTTGATGCTGAAGATGATTTACTGAGCTGGCTAAGGCAAAAGAGACAAGCTTGACTGATTGATTAATTGACTTATTGATAAGAGGCTGCATAGGGCCCCTCAAGAGGGGGAAGGGGTTATATTCACAAGCCTTACACTTACAGGAAGTTAAACAAAACATTCTTAAGCACACCATTAAACAAATAACAGCTTTAACAGCCTATAGGTATGCAGTACCACTGTCTCCATAAAGCAGGCAAAGGATAAAGGGACATGAGCTAGTCCTCTACACTGCAGGTCACACCTCATTCACACTCAAACACTCTTACATTAACTCACCGATGGTTGGAGTTCTAAGTTAAACATCAGTAGTAGCAAATCACATTCACACTCCTTTAATACCCATTTACACATACTGGAAGCAAGTTGGGATTAAGTGTTTTGCTCAAGGGCACATTGGCATATGACAGCCGGAGCTGGCCTTGAACTCCTGACCTTCAGATTGATGGTGATGCAAACAGCCAACATCCCAACAGTTCTGAAAGATGAAACAGGCCTATGTTAACATCTCAATGTACAGGCAGTGGTAGAAAAAGCACACAATGGCAGTATTAGAGTAAAAGTAAATGTTCTACACATTACTTGAATACAAGTGAAAGTTGCTCGGTCAAGTTATCAATTAAGTAAAAGGACTGAGAATTTTGATTAAAAAATACTGAAAAAGTACCTATCAGGAAAAAATCTAAACATTGTATTTGAATGTATGAATGTGGCCTAGAACACAACATTGTGCATTTTGCCATATTAATGTTTGGTTTAACAACATCCTTTCACAATGTTTAGAAATGGTTGACAGAAAAAAGTCCATAAAACAAGCTGGATGGTTGGTTAGAGACCTACAGCAGGTGAGTTGACTTTAGAAAACACAAGTTAAAGAGGCAATATCTCACCTTATCTTAGGTTCTTATATTCAATTTTTTATGACTAGTAGAGTATGTTCACAATTGCTCATGTTCAAAAAAACCTTCTATTTTTCACATGCTAGGACCCCTGATCCAGCCGTATTCTCAGTCTGTCTGAGACGCTCCGTTGAAGCCTCTGTCACAGACTCCCTTCACCATCAGGGCTCAGTTTCCTCTGATGATTGCTTTGGAAGTTTACTATTGCATGCATGTTTAATATGTCTTAACCACATATATAGCCACTTATGGCCTTTCTTAGGTTCACACATCACCTATGACCTTAAATCATAAGTGTTAGCAACAGATGTTCTTCATAGAGGTACAATGCTTATGCTACAGGGGCGACACACAGTTACACAGAGGCCCTGCTGTCTGACCTGGGCTGAATCCTAACCTTTTGGGGATCTTTGCTCAGTATCAGCTGTTTACGCCTAGTGTTCCTGACATGTCTCCAACTCTGTGTTAGGTTTTTCACACACACATCCCCATGAGAACTCACAAGACACTTCACTTACACACACACACACACAAGTCATTAAAATAATCTGATTCTGTGTTGAGTGTCAGATTTTCTTATCAGCTGACGGACTGCCTGTCACTGATCATTCTGATTGTCTCCATTCTTGCAAGATTGTAATTTTTCTATTTGTAATAAAAACTCACAACTCATGGCTAATCCTAAAGTTAGCCTACCGTAAAATACCAAATAATAGCCGTGTTTGTTTCAATCACTGAGCAGACCGGTCTGCTTGTTTCAATCACTGAGCAGACCAGGCGTTTATTTGGGACCAGGTGTCTACTTGGAAGAGGCGTTTAATTCCTTTCTCACAAAAATCTTGCTTACCAAAAAATGAAAAAATATGGTAAATGTAATCATATTATTTTTTTACACCAGTATGAATATCACCTTTACTTTTTCAAGGCAAGATTACAGTACCATAGTTATACTTTTGTCTTCCTCTTTCAACTCAGCACTCTCTAAACACTCCTAATACTGGTAAGGAACTAGTTAAAGTTAAGGTCTTACTTTTTTTAGACGTAGTGGTCATTGAGTGTAACTGCACTGTTGTAAAACAGAGCACCTCACACCAACGTGCATTTGTTGACATACAGAGGGAGGCGAAACGAGCCGACAGGACGTCCCGAGAGACAAATAAACCATGCGCACTGAAAAGGTACAGTCTGATCATGTTTCTATTTGAATAAATCACTTTTCAAGCGTTAGCTGTCAGTTGGTAGCTCAGCATTTGCAGGTGCCTACTGTAACTCTGACCGTAGCTCGTAGGCTGTGCCTAATAAATTGAACTCGGCATTTATTTGGAATGGGCGTTTATTTGTCAAAATGTGCTGCTACACCCTGCGTTTATTTTGGGCTCGGCAATTAATTGGAACTCGGCTTTTATTTGGTATTTTACGGTAGTTAGCGCTAGCTACCGTTACCCTAACCACGATAACAGTGCTAAAAAACACCCAAAGGTCCAATAGTAATTTTGGAATTTCCCCCTGTGGGACTAATAAAGGAATATCTTATCTTACCTTATTTATTTCCAATTAATATAACGTTACAGGGCAATATATAGTGGAAAACACAACGTTCTAGTGAATAAAGACTGTTTCTGTTGCTTCAAAAATGACGAAAAGTAGTCACTTGACTTTAACTCACCTTCTCTCCACTGTCCTCCTGGCAAAAACAAACTGGAACACTTGAGGAAAAAAACGTCACTTTGTGTCCTAACAGTGAAGGGGTCCTGACAGTGCAGGTCTGCAGCCAGACCCCTCTCAATACATGTCCAATACTGATATTTTAAAGTTGCTACACATATGAAGCTAGGCATTTCAGTCATTAATTAACTTATGACTGAACTGACGACAATTTATTGACCCTACACTAAGGTATTACCACAATTTTTCTAAATAAGAGATAGGGAGTGGACTCTGCCCATTGTAACAATATACCATCAATATTTGGACTGATTGAAGTCAGTTTATCTCCTCCAGTTTGGTCTCTGTGCTCTGTTATCATTTTCTGTTTATACTAAGATCCTTATTTCAGCCTGAGTTTGACTCAGTATATGTGTAAAGATTCACTTCTATGCTGTTTCTGAAGATAAGAATTGTAAAAAGTGTACAGATGATCATGTGTAAAACATTTTCCACCCCATGCTCAGTTTATGAGTACTAAACAACTGACCTTATGAGAAACCCTCCTAATTGTAATACCCTGCAATATACATCATTTATTTTAATTACATACAAAAAAGTAAAACAGTTAACGTTGTCCTCTGATGCACCATCTTCAAACTTCTCTTTTTTTTTTTAAATCAAGTTAACAAGGGTTCAGACTGTGAAGCAATTTTAGAATAAATTACGTTAATCTTTTTGTGTTGGCTGACAGTTAATATTATGGCGATTGTACGACGTTGTCTACCAGCTTTACTGTGACCTGCTGCAGAGATAATGGATCTGAATCACCTCTCTGGAATGGTCACTTCAGACACAACGACCAGCTTAATGGACTGAGACCAGACTCCAAACAGACTGCATTAAAACCATTACCATTAAGTTAACAATGAAGGTTTAACCTTACCTCGTAATCTTTTTCAGTTAATCAGTAAATAGTCTTTCAGGGCCTGGCTGGAGTTACATCTATTGCACAATAATATTTAGCTTGGGGACAGGATTATATCTGCTCTCTTCTTTCAAGTCTTGCTGCTGAACACCAACATGCTTCTAGTTATTATAATCAATGTGCACTAATAAAGTTCACTAATAGGTTCAAATGACATTTTTCTGTCAGAGTAATAGTATCAATCTTTTACAACCACCCGTCAAGAAAAATATGATTTAAGTCAAACATAAGAAAAAGCAGACAAATAGTTTTACATGTAAGGACTAGGTTTGTAAAATGGATACCTTAATTATATTGCACATTCGTTGGGGTGCATCATGCTCCATGTTCTTTAGTCCAGCAGATGACATTGATTGATCCACTTAGAAGTAATTAATTAGAGTGCTAGTGAGGTGTGCTGATACAACGTCAGCGGTGAAAGAAAACTCAAGTTTACAAGTGAAGAGAGGAGAGGCAAAGAACTTCATCAGTGACAGAGCCAGAGCATGAATCATACAGAGTAAGGGCAGAGCGGCAGTCTCAAGCATCTTAGTTTTTCATTCAGATTTCACCACATGAAGAATGTTCTTGTGTTTTTCTTCCAACAGGAACTAGGGGAGAGATTTCAGAAACAATTCAAAGGAGGGATACAACTCCCGTAAAGTTTCTGATTCCTCAGGATGTTCCCTGACTGACTCAAACCGACCTGAAAGTGCCCCAGTCACAGCTTGGTACAAGTTGGATGCACTGTCTGAATATAAACCAAGTCGCCTCAATGTAACTTTCCTAACCCCCCCAACATTGAAAATACTGCCATCCTAGTGGAGAGAAAATGATGTAATGATGATTCACTACTTCCTGTTGAAGTAACATCCAAAGTGATACATAACTCAGCTGCATACATAAGTTTTATATGATACAGTTGGTTTCACTTGTTGCACAAACACAAAAGTTGCATTCATATTGATGCACTGAGAGGAGAGAAGGGACCCTGTTGCCTTCCTACTTACCCAACTAACTACGAAACCAAAGCCAACCAACCAACCAACAACACCAAAGTAACCAAGCAGACCAAAACAACCAAACAAACCAAAACCAATAAACAGGCCAAGACCACCAACAGGCACAAACGAAGGAATTAACCAAAACCATTTAACATACTCAAACCGATTCAGCAAACCTACAGCAAGCCAACAAACCTTGATTACACAACAGCCTACAACTACCTAACCAACAGATCAATTAATCAAAGCCACTCCATCTTAAAATCAACACACAAACCAAAACCACTCAGTAGACCCAAATCAACTAACCCAATAAACCTTAACTACACAAAAACCCAAACCAATCAACAAACAATTAATCAAAACCATCCCAGACTGAAACCAAACAACAGACCATAGCCACCCAACAGTCCAGTACCAATCAAAAGACCAATACCAACCACCAGACTAGCCAAGAAAAAGACCAAGCCAACCATTCAGCAAACTACCAAACCAAAACCACCTGAAAACTAACTGATGGCCCAAAAGAGTGGAATAAAGTAAAATCATCCAACAGATCCAAAACAACAGACCAACAAAACTAACACAACAGATGGTAGCTATCAATCCACCCATCATCTATATGTTATTTATAGCTTTTAGGGTTTGCACGGGGCTGAAGCCTATCCCAGCTGACGTGGGGCAGGAGGGAGGGTACACCCTGAACCATTTGCCAGCCCACTGCAGGGCAAAGAGAGATGTACAACCATTAACGCACACACTCATACTGAGGGCAATTTGGAGTCCCCAATCAACCTAACAAGCATGTTTTTAGTCTGTGGGAGGAAAGCGTAGTGCCCGGGGATAACCCAAGCATGCACAGGGAGGATATGCAAACTCCACACAGAACGGCCCTGACCGACACTAGGTTCAAACCAGCAACCTCCTTGCTGTGAGGCATGCACACTATCTTCTGCACCATCTTGCCACTCTGTTAGAGGGCCTGTGCATTTTTAACACCTTTTCAAAGTTTTTTTTTTGTTTGTTTTTTTTAAAGCCTTGATGAGGCTATAAATGCAAGAGTGAGATAATTCAGTTTATTGAGGATCATGGTAAGTGATCATGGTAAATGAAGTGTGTTTCTGATGATAGCAGCAGCTGATCACAGCTTTCAGCCAGCTTTAGCAGCACAAAACTTTTCATAGACTTTATGTCTGCTCATAAGTGCACTGTGCCAATACTAATGAGGATCACAGTTATCAGTGCCTGAGCAGGAGTGTTCTCTCACTGGTGTGTTACTTGTCTTAAAAGACCCGCAAATAAAAAAAATGAAACACAAAGCTCAGGTGAGGCTGAGGGAAATGTCTTCATTTTTGTAGGTATTAGTCACAGGCTGAAAATTATTAGCAAGCATAAGTCTTAGAAAGTTGAGGTATTAAAGTATTTAAAATTCATAAATGAATGGAAGTTTAGTGATAGCTACTCTGACTGAGGACAAGATAATTTATTTAAAGCCACAGCTGTTCACCCCATTGCCACCAGGAAGCTCACAGTGGAGTTAAGGGAAAAGTCAGGGCAAAACAAAGTTTAAAAAATGCATCAGATGTGTACCACATTTCTAGGCATGATTCTTCAGACCCTGTTCACTCCTGCTGATTACACCAAGAGAGGTTTAAAAAAATGAGTGGAATTTTGGATGAATTAGATTTAATTCATAACCGCGTCAAGAACTCTGCCCCTACACTAGGCCCTACAAAGTTCACAGCATTGTAGAACTGTCAATTAAAATCTATTTCCACTTCAATCCAAATGTGTAGTAAACAAGTTCGGGTCAAGAAAATTTTAAATGGGGGCCAAGCCGGGGCATAGACCCAGGGTGGGGTGACACATTTAAATACATAAATACCATCAAATTTTCAGCCTTTATCCCGATGTTTAAAAAATGTAAACTTTTAAAGATATAATGATTGAGAAATATGACATTTCATGTCCGTTCAATACAAATGGTTGCCCATTTTTACTGATTTAAATCTCAAAAAATGTTACATTAAATACAGGCAAATAATACAAACTATATTATTATCAACATCCAGAATTTCTACTCTGCAAACTCAGTGACTTACTTAAGGTTAATTTTACTCCTAAAGTGACGAGAAAGCAGATTTCCACTCGTGGAAATTTGAG
Source organism: Cetoscarus ocellatus (assembly GCA_037902135.1). Lineage (NCBI taxonomy): Eukaryota > Metazoa > Chordata > Actinopteri > Labriformes > Labridae > Cetoscarus > Cetoscarus ocellatus. Next base: position 2,316,044 of record JBAMNC010000303.1, read on the forward strand.
AGAATCTTGGTGCATTTCTGTTAAAAGGGGAAGGCACCACCCGGCTGAACAATTAGAGGCCTGTTTCTGAACTATGTGTTTTAGCGAAGAATATGGAATAACTTGTGACTGATTTACTCAAAGAGTTTTTATTATCTGATAATACTTTAGCAGAGTATCAATTAATCAATCAATCAATCAATCAATCTTTATGTGTATAGTACCAATCCATAACAAGTGTTATCACAAGGCACTTTTCTAAAAAAGCAGGCTGAAACCATACTCTTCACTTAATAGATACACATATGCATATAAATACACATAGGCCTACATATCAGACAGGTTTTAGAAAAAAAAAAAAACAGCACAGCCACTGCTGCTCTAAAAGTGGTCAGTGATTTTATCAATCAAGTATTTGGATTTTTAGAAACATTGTGCTACCCTTTTTATTTATTTGTCAAAGGCCTTTGATGCTGTCGATCATGTCATTTTGGAAAAACAGACTGCACTCATGCTCTATCAGAGCAATCAGTCACGTGGTTTGATAGCTATTTATCAAACATATCCAAGTGTGTCCAGGCTGAAGGGTTGACATCTAAATATCCTAAGTTCCAAAATGGTGTACCACAGGGCTCAGTCCTGGGACCACTATTATTTACTCTATACATTAACAATTTCTGTCATAATGATCCTAATGCTAATTTTATGATGTGTATTTGTGATTTGTGATTTTGATTTGCAAACCAAAATGCCTGAATATACTGTGAAGGGAACTACTGCTTCATACATCTCTCAAATGTTTCCATTTACTGTTTTTGACCAGAGACAGCCGGACATTGGTTATGGGAAGATTAGACATTTATTGCTGAGGAGTTCTGAGTAAAAAAATGCAGATCAATGATATTGTTGCAATTCATTGACAACAGTTAGTTCATGTGTTTGAACAGTAGATTAAAACCTCTGTACGTGTATACCAGGCCTGACACATACCTTGTTTCATGGAGGCTCTATCAAATTGCAATACACAGAAAATCACCCCATCAGTGTAATCAAAGGTTGAAAAGAAAAATTATATCTTAATGAAATACCTCAGTTATTTCATCATTCATGTAATCTACCAGCCTTTTTAAACTAAGAAACAAGGAGGAACCACTATCCTCTTCACTTATCTGAGACGGTCATTTTGAACAGACCATTAATTTATACTTCCTGCATCACTGAGAAGAACCTTTAAAGCCTCCATTTTTTCTTAAATTCGTCAGCCCCAGGGGAATTATAGTGATGCTAATAAGCAGAGAACACATCATCCTGTGTTAGGATCTCAGACCTGATTCAATAGAATTTCATCTGAATATTTTATTGATCATTTTCAAAGCTCTGCTATTTTTGGCTCCTAAGATATTCTTATTATGTTAAAGGTCTCCAAGGTCTGTTTCAACTTCAGTCTGGTCTGCTGGGGAATATGTGCTTCTTTTGTGTGTGTGTTTTGTTTTTTGTTTTTTATCCAATATTCACTTTCTTTTTATTTGTTACTTTTGCAAAATCTATCTTTTGAGGCAGAACTGCTCACCACAGCAGACTTGATGAACAATGTTTTTTTTCCTATTCTATTGGCCTATTTTTCTCCCATCAGAGTAACTATTGATTTTGCTTAAAGTGTTGTAGGATTAAATCAGTTCCCCACGTCTGGTACGGCAGTGAAAAAGAAACTTTAGTCTTTAACTAGCTCGTGAAAAACCTGACTCTTTTTAGTATGCATGTCTATACCTTGCTGACCTGTAGTCACTATTCTGGGGAACTGGGAGGAGCTCAGGTGGGCTGGGCTGATTGCAGGACAGCATTGACTGCTGTACAGTGACAAATAGATTATACAGATTGCAGGACCCCTGCATGATCCCCGAACATAAACTCACCATTATTTAGTGTCAGCCCTGGAACCAGTTCTGTGAGGTCACAGCCCAAATCCTTGAAGTGGACATCCCAGGAAGACAACACCCTAAGAAGACTGGCTCCTCACCCTTGCTTCACTGGGGAACCATGGGTTTACTCTCAGGGAAGAGGAGCTTTAGGCAAATGTTTTTGGGCCCTACCCACATGTTTAGTTGTGTTGCTCATTCCACAAATGCAAGATCATTACAAGTTGTACCTGGTTGTAAAAGTGACTAATCAGGCTTTTCAAGGATATGAAATGCAGAACCAGTTGTTATTAAAGGGAGGAATAACTGACCTAAATAATATTGACACAATTTATTGAGGAGTGTTTATATATGAGTCCTATGATTAATTTTCACAATTGGTCTTCTCTGCACTGATCCAGCCTCTCTCTCACACATCTTTCCCTTGCTTTCCTCTCTCTCTGTGTTCAAGAATTGTGTGCACTCATGCCAGTTGCTAAGGCATTACACACCTCTAATCAAATAGAAGACACCAACGTGCATTTGTTGACATACAGAGGGAGGAGAAGCAAGCCGACAGGACGTCCTGAGAGACAAATAAACCACGTGGACTGATAAGGTACAGTCTGATCATGTTTCTTTTTGAATAAATCACTTTTCATGCGTCAGCTGTCAGTTGTTAGCAACATGTACTTACAAGTCCAACAATAACAGGGCCAAATCAGCATCAGTCCGACATCCCTCCTCGTCTTTCAGCTCACGCCAGTGAGTGAACACCGGGCCAATGTTTATCCTTGTCCGGGCAATTAGCTTGTTACTCTCCAGCTTTCTTTTTGTCATCTCCTCCACTAAAACTTTTCTTTGGGTTTTTTGCTGCTTCTGCCATGATAACAACTCTACGTGTAACTTTCTTCTTCTTTTTCTTTTTTAACAGTGGTTGGCATCCGTCTCTTCGGTGCATTACCGCTACCGTTTAGCTTTCGCCTTGACTTCTGTCTTTTAAACGAATCGGGAAGGAGGGGGAAGTGACGTATACTGTAAAGCAGTCAAAGCAGTAAAAATGTGTAGTTTTTTAGTGTGAAAGGGTTTCTGCCATCCACATCGAAGATACATAGTGCCAGTGAAGACGATACAGACCCCCTCAGATCATGACAGAGGTGTCATTCAACCTGCTGTAAGGTGATGTACCATCACAATCACTCTAGAAATATCATATTAAGGTGGTAAGACTACATAGTGTTGCTTTAACAGAAAAAAACAACAACATAAAGTTTCCTTAGATTTCCCCTTATCAGCAGGGAGGGTAAGAAAGTTGGATTTGAGGCACGTTGTAGGCTAACTTGCAGACTGTTGATTAATGACACTAGGAACATTTCCTTATCATAACTACAGATACTAATAAGCGGGACCTAGCATATTAACATACAATAAATTCATTCGATGTAAATGGATAAACTACAAACAGACCGCTGCAGATAATGAAAGGAAAATAGAGAAAAATCCGTAGACCACTAGAGGTCAGAAAATAGTCTAAACACAAGATGCAGCTTTCTAAACATGTGTGGTACTGCTAAAGAAAAAGTTACAGAGGCAACATGGAAAAAATCTTATTTTCTGTTCATTTTAATTTTTGGTGATAGATGGCAGGTATCAAATTGCACAGATGTGCAATTATATGTTGAAATCCAGATAAGAGGCTCAGAGTGCATATCTTTCTAATACCTAAATATATAAATTATATACAGAAAGTATAGCAATGAATTGGGGAAAAAAATATTTTGGGAATGGAGAACCTGTTGTTAGAGTTGTTTTTGTGACTATGACATTCACTTTAACAAAGGATATGTTAAAGTGAATGTCCATTAAATGAGAATCAATCGCAAGAAGTGTAATTGGAAATTTTGACTGGTAGTTTTATACCAAATTAATCAGTTAAAAAAACATTATATAAAAATTAGAGTTAAAGAAATGCACAAATAATGAATGTTTATTGACAGCAAGGGACATGTTGATCAAACATACATTTGATCAACACTTTTGAAATTTTCATTAAGTACTTTGTTGTTAATAAAGGGTTCAGGGTGCATGGAAACAGCATAACAATGGAGCTTCTTTGTCAAATTATCTTGGGGTATAAAGGCCCTGACCCCAGACTAACATCTGAGCTGTGGCCCTTAAAGGCACCATGATTTATTAGATGAGAAAAATATGACATAAAACTTTATATTTTGCCCGTAGAATGATTTATAATGACACAAAATTTGAAACTGAAATCTTGACAGAAAACAATGAAGAAACAGGTTGGAGAGAACAGTGCTATGTGTTAGGAAATGTATTCCCGTTTTTTTGAGAGAGGACCCAAGAGCAGAACCAGAGACAAATTAAACGTGTAACAATGATAATTTATAAAGGGAAAGGAGTGGGGAGTCCAGGGTCCAAGGAGTGAGGGAGAATCAATGGAAAGTGAGGCTGAAGGGGGTGAGGAATCCAGCTAGCGCAACAGTGATTTCGGAGGTGGGGTGTGAGACATGACGGGGCTGGAGATGCATCAGAGCAGCACCTAAATAGTGCAGGTGATTGCCGTGATGAGAATCAGGTGTGAGAATGCAGCAAGCCTCGGCATCAGGAAGACACGCCCCCTCTCTGAATGAGAGAGAGAGCGCCAAAGAAACACACAAACACAATGCAGGAGCAAATGGAGTCTCAAACCTCTAACACAAAACATCACTAACAGAGTCATCACACCATGTTTGAAGCTTACGGGGGGGGGGGGGGGGGGGTAAGGGAAGCGCACCATTTAGAAGTTACGATCTAAATCATGAGCCCCCATCCCTGCTACCCTGTGCTGTAGCCTGAGGAGAGACAAAGAAAATAAGGCTGCGTTCCAGAGGCACTTTGGACCTGTGAATCACGACTTCAAAGTTACGAGTCACGACTTCATACCGTTCCAGCTATTCTTCTGGTGCAATAAACATTATATGTGTCAGCATGCATATAGGGGTCATTTCATACACTTAACATGTGATAAAATATGTAGCACAAAGGGGCCTCCATTATGTTAATCTGCGTGACGTCAAACGAGGAACTCGGAGTTGTTGAGCACCATCAAGTTCACAGGTGTGAATTCTCATGTGTAACTATAGCGCCACCCACTTTTAACCAGTAAATCACGGGTTACGGGTGGCCTGGAACACACCCTAAGTCTTGGAAATATGGCAGAGGAACTGCTGACTTGAGCACATCTGATCACTGAAAGCAGAGGAGCCACTGGTCAGTGAGCAGCAATGAACTTTTGTATGAAGATGTACTCCAGCAGCATGCCATGGAAAACAGGAATTGTATGAAACCATGTTATTATAAAACTTAAAATAAAGTTTGTCAGTAAAAAACACTCCACAAAATATTTTATTTAAGAATATATTTCTATTTTTGTGTGGCATTCCTTCTTTTACGGTCTGATTGTTTCAGTCTGATGGCCTTAAGATGCTTGGTGTGCTTGTTGTTTAAGGGTACCTGACAGAAAAATCACTTTTTTCTCACATAAACCTGACGTGTTATCAAGTCTTACTTGAAAAAATACTCATTTTGATCCTGCATGGAATACTGTCTTTTTCAGCTTCACATCTACATTGTACTACAAAATTTTGGCTTGCCTGAGGTGTTTAAATCATTAATGACGTGATGAATTGGAGCTTTCATGAGTTCTGACTGTTTCTTGTGAAAAATGAAATGAAATGAAATGAATGAATGAATTAATGAGAGGTGAAACACATGATCAGTGTTGGCAAAGATGCTGACTTGTGGAACTTTACTGATTCTCACTCTGCACCTAGGGTTTGAACCCTCACTGTGTGTAGGAAGATATGGAGGTTACAGAAAAGTCTTTAGTCATTTATCCTACCTAAATAAGAATATCGTCTCATGATATCATAATATCCAAAATTAGAAAATCATAGAAAAATGAAAATCTCTGCAAAATCTGATCATGAACCCAAGCGCCAAAGATTAGATCAGGTCTGCACCACATGATGCTTGATACCAAATGAACAAAATCCAAAAACTGTAAAAACTGTTTTATCAGGATTCAGAGGTCCTTGAAGGTCTGAAGCCTCCAGGCTCCAGGCTAAAACTCCGATTTTAACTATGGTGACATCATCTAAGTTAAGGTAGCAACTAAGCGTCTATCTTTAAGACTATTTATCATCATTTTGTGCATCACCAGCGGCTTAGAAAGAGGCAATTAACAGAATTATCTCAGAATCACAGTCACAGCCCAATTTAATCTGATAGTGTGTAAGCTTAAAGTCCTCCTTGACATTGAAACTGGAAAGCCAAGGTCAAATCCAAATCTCGCTGTTGATCTTTTGCATCTGTTGTCACAAGTCTGTCCCCAACATAGACGATAAGGGGAAAATGTGACTTACTGTTTATCAGTGCATAATAAATACTTTATGTCTTGGGATTGTCTGCATTCTCCGTATTCACCCATGGTTATCTCATGCTGAGCAGTGAAATATTCCAGATACTTGCTCAACATTTTACAAAGTGCAATCACGGTAACGTCTCATTTGCAGCCTAAGAATTTTAGGCTATTATGCTTTGAGATAATTGCTTATGTACCAAAAAAAATCTTTTTAGTCTGGCTTTTGCTCATTTACTTTTCCCTTAACATGGCTTTATAGAGAAGATCATTGATATTTATGCTCAGTGACCACTTTAATTGTGTTTCTTTCTGTAACTTTTAATATATTTTTTTGAACACTAAATTTTGCAGTTTTCAGTTATGCAAGAACAGCACAACTTATTCCCACTAAACTCAGTAAGTAATAAACTAAAGGAATAACAACAGTTACTAAAAAGACGGATAAAATAATAATGGATGCAATAAATAAAGAGAAAGCAAATAAATAACAACAATATAATTTGAAGGAAACAAATACACATATAACATCGTGACGCGCTACCAAGTTGTCTCAAAGATTGTACCTCAACTTGAGTATTGGTTTGTAGTCAGACCAGTTCAAAGTTTAATAGTCAGACCGAGTCCACAGCTGGTAATGGTAATGTTTCTATATGTTCAATAAAAGGCTTCCAGATCTTTAAAAAAAGGCATCATATTTGTTTCTCACAATGTAAGTGATCTTCTCCAAAGGCAGACAGGTCATTATTTCTGATATCCATTTTGATATAGAAAGGATGGAATCCGACCTCCAGGGTAACGCGATACATAGTCTGGAGACAGACCAATAAATTTCCGAGAACTCTGACATAGTTTCAAGTATGTTACATTGCTTTGAAGACAGAGTCCTGGATCTAATGGAATTGGTATATTTATGATTTTAGTCAGTGTGTTGCATATATCATGCCAGAAAGTAGTAACTTTGGTACATTGCTATGTGTAATGCAGCATGGTGCCCTCAGCAATACCACATCTGAAACAGACATTTGGGATGTAGATTTGTAACGGTGTCATTTTTGAGGGATTAGATAAATTTGATGCAGGAAATTGTAACTGACCAGTTTAAATATGGCATTCACAGTGGCAGATATGCTGTTCTGACAAAAGTAAGACCATTGATCCTCATGTATCGTAATACCAGGTCAGAATCCCATCTCTCTCTTGATTGGTGTTTTTTTTTTTTTTTTTCGAGATTCCTCCATCATTTCTAGATACATCATGCTAATAAACTGCCTTGGACCACTGCTATTATGAAATATTTCCTCCACCTTTGTCAGGATAGACAGTGTCATTTGTTCCCCCTAAACTTTTTTTCAAGAATGTTCTCAGTTGTAAATAGAAAAAGATTTGTTTTTTGGATAGGTCATATTCTGCTTTTAGCTGTTCCAAGGACATGGAGTTGTTATTTCTGTAGCATTATTCAAAGTATACTATCCCCTTGTCGTGCCAAAGCTTAAAGATTTTGTTATCGGAGAACATTGGTATGAGTTCGTTTTTCCACAAAGGTGTTTTGGGTGATAAATCAATCTTCACTCCAATAATTTTATGAACCTCAAACCATGATCTAACCAAATGATTAGTGAGATGGTTTTGGAATTCCTTATGACACCTTTTGGGTTCCATTTATAAATACAGTCACATCGTTCAATTTGCGTCCAAGAGGGGGCAGAGTCTTGTTCATACCAAGGTAAGAGAAATCTTATTTGTGCTGCCCAGTAGTAAATAAGTAGTAATAATCCCATGACAATATCACCAAACTCACCCTCGGTACTTTATGGTTCCAGATAAATGCACTTATGCTCTTATTAAGAGTTTTAAAGATTCTATGGGGGAGGAGGACAGGGAGCCGCTGGAATAAGTGCATTAACTTGGGCAAAATGTTCATTTTTATACAGGTGATTCTGCCACATGGTTGTTAGAGGTAGGTCTGTCCACCCGTTAAGATCACTTTCTAATTTTTGGATCAGTGCGGGGTAGTTCAGTTTAAACAGGTTCTTCAAATTGCCATCCACCTGGATACCCAAGTATGTAAACCCATTTGGGGCCCATTTAAAAGTGGTTGTCTGGCATGGTTCACTATGCCAGGTGGTGCAGTTGGGTAGTGCTCTTGGTCAGTAATCGGGAGGTTGCATGTTCGAGCCCAGCTCTGAGCGACACATGGCGATGTGTTCTTGGGCAAGACACTTAACTCCAAGTTGCTCCTACTGCTGTGTCAGTGGCATGTAAATTAGCATGAGACAGCATAAATGTAATAGTGGGATTATTTCTGGTGTTTGCTATATAAATTATGTTAAAGAGGCTGCAGAGGTTATAGGTTGAGAGTTGTTAGTTTAGGTAAACCTGTTTGGACTTTACTGATACGTTTGGGGAGGAACCTGTTTCATCTATTAGTCAAGTCTTAGAAATAATCTTCAAGTCTGCATTAAGAGTTCTACTTTCTCTTAAAGATAACTGTTATTAAGGCTATAGAGAAGGAATCGGGCAGAGTTTGAGTTGTAGTTGGCAATTTTACAACATTCATGAAAAGAGGGACAAGCAGGTCTTTAAACTCCTTATAAAATTCAGGAGGGAAACCATCTTCACCAGGTGATTCATTAGAGTTAAGAGAGAAGATGGCTTTTTTGATTTCCTTCTGAGTGAGGGGACAGGTTAACTCCTCCTGATCCTCTTCTGTTAATCTCGGTAGATCAACATTTGATAGAAATCAATCAATCATGCCAAGATCATCTGGGGAATGATTTGCATAATGTATAGTAGTTTTTAAAACAGTCATTAACTTTCTGTAACTTTTGAAAGCTTCAAAATACAGCAAGTCAGTGACGTCATGTTAGTCACTTAAATGGTTTGAGGTCGAGCCCTAGTTACATGAAAAAGTTTAGTCTACTGCCACCAGAAAGTGGACATATCTTTTTCAGTTTGAAATTTCTAAATAATGGACACACAGTTTCATAATCTTTATAAACGTCATGTTGTGCAGTTGTTATAGAAGAACATATGTTCCAGCTCCTGCCCCATCCTATCAGATAATAAACATCTGAGTGAAAATTTGGAAAGCATTTCATGTGAAAAAGCTTAGCTATGATGATGCACATGACATTACAGCTGCCATGCATCCAGTTGTGAGCATCATTAAGCATTGAGGCTTTTGGCTAAAGGCACTACTAGCCAAAGTGCAGTCCTTTTTATCCAATTGCATCACAGTTTACTCATAGACTTGGTGAAATGAGGATGTGCACAGGCGACATAATGATTCACAGATATTTTTAGGTCATACACAGCAAATCCTATTAGTTGAATCATGTTGGTTTTATTATTGAGTGGGCAAGTGTTGATTGGAAATTGTTTGACAACTTAGAGAGGTCTTTTTGCCTCTGTATGTGGTGAGACAACTTCAGCTCATATGGTCTACATCAACACACTGCTGTTTTTTTACACTCATCATAATCACAGTTCCACTTCTGTTGACAGTTGTGCTGTCACTTCCCACATGGCCTCATTAATGGAGTGACAAAATGTCACTGACGGAGCTAAGATTAGAGGAAAGCATCACCAAACTCAATATAATGCTGGATATTAGAGCTGAAATTCAGAATAAGTGATGATTCTGTCAGTAGAAAACTTGCTCTGATGATGAGTTTTATCAGATGATCACACAAACTGACTGGATTGAAAATTATGCACACTTCCCACAATGTTGTGTGCTTTTGGGGATATGTAATCCTGTAATGATGTTTAAATTATGATTGATTAAAATCATACTTTGCACAAAGTGTATGCGAATAATAATTGTGAAAAAACTGATAATCTCCCTAACCTAGAAATGTTAGCATGCATAACAGTGGAAATATTTGCAACTAAATTTGACCAGCCAGTTCTCTTCTACATCAAAAAGATGAGAGCAGAGTGACAAGGGCAAATACGGATGAGCAAACAGCAGTGATGGGCAAGCTGTTTGTAAAACGTATTAAGCAAAGTATTCACTTGTCAAAAACATCAGCATCAGCACATTAAAGCTACACCCTGCAATAAAAGAAGCAGGTTAATTAACAGCAATAAAACAAATTAACTCGCTACATTTAAGCTGTTTTCATTTATTAAGACAGAAGAAAAAAAAATGATGAGATTAACAATAAGGATAACAAATTAGAAGTATTTGTAATAACAATACAAATAATAACAATAACAATAATAATGTTGCTGTTACTATTCTGCTGTTATTGGTCATATTATTAGTAGTATTATTTCTATTATTCATAAACAAACATTAATCACAGTTAGTGCTTTTCTTTTTGAACATTTTCAACACATTTTGAACATATTTAGCTGGACTGCTTTGTTTTCTTAACCCAACTTTTTTTATGAAATTAACTACTCAGTTGTTGCATTGCATCCTTTTAAAATGTTTATAAAATGTGCAGCACTTATAGATGTATGCTCTTAAAAACAACCGTTGAATGGACTCTGCTTATACTTAGTTACTTATTTCATGAATTTTATCAAAAACAGTTTGATTAACTGTTGAAATGAACAGATGTCCATATAATAGAGATAAGAAATAACTGTTTAACAGACTTATATCAGTTTGGTTTAATATGCTTGACATTGTTATATGCTGACATATTTCCTTCACATTCACATTTACGTTTTGTAGGTAAAAAGCAAAACAATCAACCCTTATGCTGATACAAAAATACAGGTTGCCCTATACAAGAAGTTAACCAGCTTACTTAAGTGGTGCACTCTGTCCCTGTGTCCCCTATTCTAATATCCAACTTGTCCATTGTTTCTCTTGTATTGAGCACCTGACAGTCAGCTGCTGATGGGATTGAGCTGCTGTTTGGGGGTGACAGTTAACTTTAAATGTGTTGATTTTGTTTCATTCAGGAAACACCTGTGTTCTGTTTCGTCTGCCAGCAGGTTCGGCCTGTTTGGAAGCAGCATGGATGATGGCTGTGAGGATTAGGCTGCATCACCATCATCCAGAAATAAACTGTCACTGTCTGCTAGTCATTGTCTCCGTGTGTCCACATGCCACCTACACATCCCTAAATTGGGTTTTTGGATCTTGACAGAGCGCTGTGCTGCTACTCTGCTGCTCCGACTTTGCCATGGGGTAAAGTAGCTTGTTGAGACACTTGATTAATAGAATAACTAAGCTAATGAAAAGCAATTCAACTCAGAAAATAACAACTCTACCACAAAGCTTATTGAAAATGTACTTTTGCTACTAATGCTTCTATTTGTAGTGATGTTATTACCCATCACTGGCAAACAGTTAAAGGCAGGGTTGGTAATCTGATTTAGATACACTTTTTGTTATACTGGTTAAAATGATCGTTATGTCCTGATGGCAATCAATGCATGATATGTTCTTAAAAGAGAGTGAAGAATAGCTGCTGTCTACAGCAGGAGTAAACCAGGGAAAACACCAACCAATCACAGCGTTTGGGACGCAATTTATTAAACAAATTAAATCCTGTACTGCTGTTCTGCCCACCGTCTGCGTGTGCACTTTGCCGGTGTGCACTGACCCTGATTCAAGATGGAGGCAGAGAACACAGTTGTGAGTACTAACCAACTTGCCATGTTTGTTTGTTTTTTAACTTACCGCTTACCACTGAGTGAGACATGACTTGGCATGGCAATTGAGTTGAATCAGTCATATGGTCGCGAAACAGCGGCGCCTGTGCAATGGAGTGGGGGCATCGTTTTGGAGGTGCTCCAGGGAGGGGGGGAGGGGCTAGGCGGAGTCCTGAGGAGATGCTACATTCAAATTCATGCTAGTTTTATGAGATTACCAACCCTGCCTTTAATACTATGCTGGCATATGGAAGCCTTGCTCATTTCCACTTATGGATGTGACTGATTTTCATTGATGAAAAAATATTTAAGCAATTTATTCCAGGGTAATTTGTGAGGAAGCACATTTCTTTTCAGATGAATATAGACCTAACTGAAACTACATAGCCTTTAGAAAGGAGACCCCCCCAGGTATTTTCTATCTCCTGTGAACAGCACCAGTAACCCCAGTGAAAAATGTTGCTTTTTAGACTTGAGATGTAACAAAAATATAACTGACAAAAGGGACTGAAGCCCTGAAGGGATGTGTATTTGTACACTTTATTTTACATGGTTTCCTCAGTTGGTTATTTTTCACATCTTTTGGGTGAAATGAAGGGAAAACCAGCATTGTTATCACAAGATAGTACATAAATAAGTAAAATATCAAAAACACCACCAAAACTGCAACCACTTTTGGAGCTGAATGGAATAAAATGATACTAAATATTTCTGTATGATGGATGTGAGCACTAACCTGACACACAGGATGGACTGTTCAATAGATTTTGCTACTTCATCTGAGGAAGAGTCCATTGACAGTGTTTTGGAGAAACTTTAAAAAGCATATCTGGCAGGTGATTGGACTTTTGTTCTGTCAATCACAGTCACTATGGGACAATCAGATAATGTAGTAGGCAGGTGCAACTGCAGCTATATAAAGGACATAACATGAGTCACTTTGTAAAACAAACTCTCTACAAAACATGTCGGAAGTGGAGTCAAAATATCCTTTTTATTGAGAGGTTTGTTGTGTTGTTATATGTTTTTCATTAAATAAAAAAATGCGACCCAGATCTGATAAAACTGTTACTCAAGCTTTTAGTAGCTATGCTAATCTCTGTATGAGCAGTAGCTTCCTGTGGTCGTCTGGCTCATAGCTCCCACCTCTTCCTGCTCCAAAGGACTCTGATTGGGTGGTGCTGCTTTGGGCTGCTCACAATGAGTAGAGATGAACCTTGGCAAGATGGATCTGCCTGATCACAGACACTAAATCACGCTGATCCATCTGCACCACAAGGCTATGTAAGCACACCAAGGGCTTCCATATGCATCCTTTTTAGCCCGGCACAAAGTCATGTCCATTGAAAGCAGCCTCAAGACCCATTTTTGAGTCCAGACCTACCAACGGAACCTCACTAATCTTGACAATAAATGCTCCTAGTTTACATTAATCAACGGTTTGATTTCTTTTTCCATGCAGCATTAATATTATAGAACATAGAAACATTGCTGTAGAACCAAAAGCTACAAAATGTGAAGGATAAAAACCACAGTAAGTTTAGCATTTTATGTGTTTTCTATCCTGCCTCAGTGCTTCAGACCGGGTGAGAGTGAGTGCTAAGAAGTGACAATAGTTGCTATCCTTACCACATTATTCAGACATGTCACAAGGAAGTAAGGAGTTCAGAGTAGGTAATCCCAGGATGATCAGCCATTTGACAATTCATTTTCTATGAAGTGTTTACGAGATTTAATCACATCTGGAATTTTTTTTACTGCAAGCTACTGTGACTTGTTTCTGTTTCACTAATTAAATGGTCTGAGCAAGTATCATCACGCTTGAATCTTCTGAGTTGGCACATTTAACCTACAAAAGCATCTTAGTACTGCAAAGGTCCAAATTTAATTCAATTTGCTTTTATATAGTGATGTGCTGACAATGCCTGAGAACATGTTTTATCTGAGTACATCACAGTTGCCACCACATTTACCCTTATCTGTATTTTGATTCTAAACTGGAATTTATTTTCTCATCTGACATAAACCCTAAGGATCCTGCAGCCTATACTGGGAAATGCACATTAAGTTCTTCATGGTTCTCGCTCTGAGCTGCACTTCAGCTTGACAGAGGCAATCTTCACCTGCCAGTTAGTTCGTGTTTTCTTTCCAAAGGTTGCTGTGAAGTTCCCTGACAGCTGAGGCTAGAGCTGTGCTGGGATTTCAACCTGGTGGATGTGATAAAAATATGATAATAGAACAAACGTGGCTTCATTCCACCAAGTTTTCTCTCTGGGCTTATCTGCAGTAGGGGACTTAAGAAAAGCCTTGGGTACACAGCCATACAGCAGAGGAAAGATTAACAAAGATGGTCCTCAGAGAGGCAGGATTACCTGGTATAGGGCAATAGGGTGAAAGAAAGTATCTTTAACACTGCTTGGAAAGTCCGAGTTTTTAATAAGCTTCTGAGAGCCCAAAAGAAATAATCAAGCGGACATGCATCTCCATAGGAACCTTGTGTTGTGTGTCAGCATAACATTTGCACAACACCACTTAACATGTTGAAACACTTTATCTCCCATATTTCAGTCAGTGTTGTCATGCACATAGCACAAAACTCCAACCTCTGCTGACTCTTGTTTCTTAAATGTGCATTTGCAATATTTAAAGATTGAAGGATTGGCTGATTCTCCCAAAAGATTTTTTTTTCTTTTGTTCTAAAGAACATAAATATTGACATAGATGTTTAAGTGACCTTTAAAAGTCTAAAGGATGCCATAGGGGGTTTAAAGAAAAGGCATTTGATACAAATCAAAAATCTTGGAAGGGCTGATTGCTTGATAGCTCATCACAATCAGATTCAAGCAGAGTCATGGGAATTAAATCAGGATGGTCAAATACTCTAATCAAGCTTTATGTGAAATGATGTACTTTGACCTGAAATGATATGATTACACAGCAGTGGTCCTTTTTTGCAGCTAAATTAGGCTTAAAGTTAGCTTAAGGAAATGAGACAGTGCAGGGTGTTTTATGCATGGGTTACATTTTAATTTCTTATTTATTTATTGTAAAATAATTCTATGCACTCTAGTTGTCTCATCCTTTGAAATGAATTGATCAAAACTATTTTCCAGAAATTACAATCTTGTTACCATTTTCCAGACAGGCAGGCACATGCACACATTAACAAAAGGGGGCCTTGAGCACCTCCATAAAGAAAGTGACATTTTATTCAGATTAGTCACAACCATATATGGTGGGCCAATAAACATGTACGCAGAAATATAAGTATCAGGTCAGGATATATGGGATCCTAGTATGCATGTTGCATTTTCCTCTAATGCTGCCGCTGTGAGTACACATGCCCAAGGCTCTCCATCACCTATAATAAAGCAGAAAGATAATCAATCCATCAATCAATTAATCCATCAATCAATCAATCAATCAATCAATCAAATCAACAAAAAATGATGGTACCCATAACTTAATTTTTTGTTGCACAACCCCTTGAGGCAATCACTGCATCAGGTGATTTCTGTAACTCTCAGTGAGACTTCTGCACCTGTCCACAGGTATTTTGGCCCACTCCTCATGAGCAAACTGCTCCAGCTGTCTCAGGTTTGAAGGGTGTCTTCTCCAGACTGCATGTTTCAGCTCCTTCCACAAATGTTCAATAGGATTTAGATCAGGGCTCATAGAAGGACACTTCAGAATAGTCCAATGTTTTGTTCTGAGCCATTCTTGGGTGTTTTTAGCTGTGTGTTTGGGTCATTATCCTGTTGGAGGACCCATGACCTGTGACTGAGACCAAGCTTTCTGACACTGGGCAGCACATTTGGCTCCAGAATGCCTTGATAGTCTTGAGATTTCATTGTACCCTGCACAGATTCAAGACACCCTGTGCCAGATGCAGCAAAGCAGCCCCAGAACATAACTGAGCCTCCTCCATGTTTCACAGTAGGTACAGTGCTCTTTTCTTTGTATGCTTCATTTTTGTCTCTGTGAACATAGAGCTGATGTGACTTACCAAAAAGCTCCAGTTTTGTCTCATCTGTCCAAAGGACATTCGCCCAGAAGCTTTGTGGCTTGTCAATATGCATTTTGGAAAATTCCAGTCTCGCTTTTTTATGATTTGCTTTCAACAGTGGTGTCCTCCATTAAGTCCACTTTGGCTCAAACAGTGATGGATGGTGCGATCTGATACTGATGTACCTTGACCTTGGAGTTCACCTCTAATCTATTTAGAAGTTGTTCTGGACTCTTTGGTTACCATTCGTATTATCCATCTCTTCATTTGTCATAAATTTTCCTCTTGCAGCCTCGTCCAGGGAGGTTGGCTACAGTCCCGTGGACCTTAAACTTCTGAATAATATGTGCAGCTGTAGTCACAGGAACATCAAGCTGCTTGGAGATGGTCTTATAGCCTTTACCTTTAACATGCTTGTCTATAATTTTCTTTCTAATCTCCTGAGACAACTCTCTCCTTAGCTTTCTGTGGTCCATGTTCAGTGTGGTACACACCACGATACCAAACAGCACAGTGACTACTTTCAGCCTTTAAATAGGCAGACTGACTGATTACAAGCTTGAAGACACCTGTGATGCTAATTACAGGACACACCTTAGTTTAACATGTCCCTATGGTCAAATCATTGTCAATCTTTTCTTGGGGTAACATCATTTTTGTCCAGGCCAGTTTCATTATTTTGTTTTTTAAAACAATTCTGTTGAACCACAATTCAAAAGCAATGTCTGATTTTCATTAATTAATTTTCAGTAAATTTGTATGTATTATTAATTATTATTTTATTTATTATTTCATTTATTATTTACAACTTATTTCAGTGTGGGTTTTTATTTCTTTAACACAAGGATACCAACAATTTTGCACATTTCTGTATGTATATATATATATATATATATATATATATATATATATATACATATATATATATAAATATATATATATACACACACGTATAATCCAAAACCCAACCCAACCCATCATGAGCACAGCACTGGGCCAACCAAACTACAGGTTTGTACAAGTGCATCTGTAGGGCGCTTACAGTAAGGGGGACAAGAAAAAAACCCTGTTTAGCGGTTGGAAATCTTGAGTGGAGCCAGTCTCATGTTAACAGCCATCCACCAAAGCTGTATTGGGTGTATGGGTGAAGGAAGGGAGGTGGGCAGAGTCAAGTGGACTAAAGTAAGAATTGAAGCTAATGACAGATCCATGGACCAATCATAGATCTGTCCTCATCATATTTGTCTCTTGTTGAATATAAATTCATTAAAGGTAAACCCCTTGAGATGTGGCACCTCATTTTCAAGGAGGTCCTCATGTCTATATGGTTGTAAAGATAGTTACAATGTAGGTATGATTAATACAACCATGGATTGAGGGACCAATCTAATCTTAACATTAAAATCTATAATGATAATAAACTGTAGAGAACTGATGTTAATTAATATAGCAGCATCACGTTGAACTGCCATGACATTGGGTTGAACTAGTCTAAAACTATAAATTTATTTTAAATGATGTCTTTTTGTTGATGGTTGATGCAGGAAATTGAGCAGTTTCCACAGCAGCAGGTCATCCATGATTGTTTTTCAGGTCACACTAATATATGTGTGCTTTTTGCAGGAACTACCATGTATCTGATTTTGTTGATCTCTCTAAATTTAATATCAGGAATTGAAATGATAATGGGATGGGGCTAAAGGAATGACTAAATATTTGTAATTGTAGGTAATTAAACTTCAAAAGTCCACAGCAGCAGGCAGTATACAGCGAGGATCCCAGGCCACCTACAAGACAGGAACCAGAGACGAGCACAGGAGCAAACAAAAAGGGGCAAAGGCATATATATATATATAGACAGAGAATTTAGGAGAGTATTCATGTTCTGATGTGTTAAGCAAGGAAAAACTTTTAAGAACCCAAATGCAGATCACAAAGATGGACTCACTCACTTTGAGCTAGAGAGAATTTATTGATAATACTTGCGGAGCAAACACTAAACGATAATTGGCCCAAGTATTAGCACGGACCCCTAGAGTCAGTAAAAGCCCAAAACTCTGGTGGTCCTAAAGGTTATCTGACCTTATCATCCTGTATGAGTAATTTTATCCTCCTCAACAGTCTCTGAAGTAGATTGGGGACGCCCTAACCTTGCAGTGCAGATGGACCTGCCTGATTCGTTGTCTGACATCACACAGATCCATCTTGCCAAGCTCCAACCTCCAACGACTTCATCGGCCAAAGCTTGGCGGCCCAATCAGGGAAGACAGGCGGAAACTGAAGACGTGATGACAGCGGGTACTGACAGCACGTTTGAAGACAATGGCGGCTTCTGAAGCAGTCTCTGTGGATGCAGCAATATGTGCAGTTTTATTAGAAATGGGAAAATTTCTTATGGGATTTCACCGGGGATCACTGCTGGGAAACAGGGAGACATGCAGAAATCCTCCACGGACGATGCCGGTTAGTCTCTGGTAGCCCGGAGACGCGGTTACTCAACGATACCTGGCAAAATTTGCTCTCCTCAGAATTACCAGGAGAACTTGGTCTGTGGTGAGTGTGAAAGGCAGAACGATGGTCCAATCACCAGCTGCAGTTGTTTTTGAAGGCTCTGTCCTCTGAAAACATTTTCTATGGGCTCTTCTCCAGATGGACTAGTGAAATATTTGGTGTCGGACATATGGAAGTGTCCGTCTGGCATGTCAGGTTAGGGGCACCCTGACTTGAAATCATAAGTATTACTTTCTTCAGTATTTAAGATCAGAAATTTCAATTTGTGTTGAGTTCACAGATGACATGTTCTCTGCGTTTCGTCTCATGAAATGGAACAAAGCTAATCAAGGAGCAAGCTGTCTGAAGCATGCAGCACACATAGCAATGGTAACAGGAGTAAAAGCATGAAGTTAGACAGACATCAAAAATGAAGAGCTAACTGATGACTGGTGGCTAAACACTACAGTCTATATGGTGTAACCTGTCAAATATATAAATAAATCATAATGAGAGGAGCTGGATGGAAACTGTCAAGGATGTTATAGAAAGCTAGCTGCTAGCTGCATTTAGCTTAAATTTCTCTTGACGTTGTTTGCCATTTTTATTTTATGCTAGAGTTGATTAGTACGCTTGAGTTTGATTACCCAAGATTACATGCTGTGGGAGTGGATGGTTGTTGGTGAGTGAGCCAGTCTCAAAATGTGCAAAACATGATATTAGGCTTTTTCACATGAAAAACACACAATTAAAAAAAAAAACTTTTGATAAATACTCTATCCTTACTTGACAACCTAAGTCTAAATATTTTTTTCAAGCCAACAATGATTTATAAAAACAATTATATTAATGATAGTAATGATATCTCACAGTTTAGAAAACATAATGTAGGTTTTTAAGTCCAGGTGGGGTGAAAGCAAACTTCTCATTTGGTTCCCAAGCCAAAAATTTTGGGAACTTCTCCAAAACATCTTCTGCTCAAACTGAAGTTTGTCAGAGGAGAGGCCAGCAACATTTGTTTTCCATTAATCTTGATGACAGTCACGCATTTAAAGCCTCCCCTGGACTCCGGTGGCCATTAGAGTAGTAAATAAAGCTACTGCTGTCCCAACCCAGTACCTTTGTGTTGCTGGTTACAAAATTTAATCAATTGGTTCATGTTCTACTGCACAAATTTCTTTTATGAATTTTTTTGTCAAATTAAAAGTTTGTTCATTTCAATGGGAGAAGCCTTTCGTGTCATACTGTAAAATACCAAATAATAGCAGGAGTGTTAATTTGTTTCAATCACTGAGCAGACCAGGCTTTTATTTGGGACCAGGCGTCTATTTGGAAGAGGCATTTAATTCCTTTCTCACAAAAATCTTGCTTAGCAAAAAATGAAAAAATATGGCAAATGTAATCATATTATTTATTTACACCAGTATGAATATCACCTTTACTTTTTCAAGGCAAGATTGCTTTTTTTAATTATTATGAACTTTATTTAACCAGAAGAGCCTCATTGAGATCAAAAATTTCATTTACAAGAGTGTCCTGGCCAAGACAGGCAATACCATAGTTATACTTTTGTCTTCTTCTTTCAACTCAGCACTCTCTAAACACTCCTAATACTGGTTAGGAACTAGTTAAGTTAAGGTCTTATTTTTTTTTGCTGTACCGGGGCCATGGGGATCAGCAGCAATGTACCAGTAACTGATGTGACTGGCCTCCTGACATTAGTTAAGGGCAAATAACATGCAGCGGCAATGACAATGTCTTCTTCTTTGAATTTTTAAAGCCCTAGTATGTAAGATTCCGGCTTTCTGCTCTCTAGTGCCCTAGACGTAGTGGTCGTTGAGTGTAACTGCACTGTTGTAAAACAGAGAGTCTCACACGAACGTGCGTTTGTTGACATACAGAGGGAGGAGAAACGAGCCGACAGGACGTCCCGAGAGACAAATAAACCATGTGGACTGATAAGGTACGGTCTGATCATGTTTCTTTGGTATTTTATGGTAGTTAAATTTCTGATGGAGCCACACCACCATGGGGGGGGTCAGAGGCGATTTATGAGATGCCACAGACATTTATGCCCATCCAGCCAGGTGAGATGCAGTTATGATGGTAAATATTTGTATTTAATTTTACACACACACATATATATATATATATATATATATATATATATATATATATATACACACATATATATATATGCAGTTTATGCCAAAAATAAAATTGAGTTGGTGGTTGTAAGCTTCAGTTGTTAACATAAGATGAACCTGAAATGGTTATTAGCTTACCGGCATTTAACTTAAGTATTTAGCCTACCAGAGGCTGACCAAAGATGAATGTTCTCCTTAATGAAAGCAGATCAGTTTGATCTAACATTAAATATGATAAGATACTAAGCAGCACAGTACTGATCAGTAGTCTGATTGGGTTTTGGATTTGTTTTGGTTGAACAATGTTTGGTTAAACTTGGGGTGTCATAGTTTAAATAGCGAGAGTAGCGTAAATTGTTTGGGCCTGTCACAATTTCAGCAGCTGATAAAACACCTCAAGTGCCAACCCAAATGCTCCAGAATTACCTCAAGTATGATGATTGCTCTTTCTCAATATCTTTTGTTCCGAACACATTATCTGAAAAGCAGGACATCCACAGATGCATTCGGCTGAAAGTCACTTGTGAAACCTCAACAGTTGTCAGCTCTGTTTTTAGGTTCTTAGCCTATCTATAAGGTCTATTTTATAAATACATTTTTTGAAAGGCCTCCTTCATAAAACAAGATCTGTGGTGGTGTTTTAATGTCGTTGAACTACTGTCATCACAACAGGACTGTTAATTAAGTGGTCATATGTGTAGATGATAGTAGGCTGCAGTGACTGCAGAATAATGATTCTGACATTTTTTCGTCAGACTGCTCTCCAAACGTTTTTTCGAACAATATGACGTGGTCTGTTGCAGGATATTGTAATAAGCATTATGATGTAGTTATGAAATTAACTTCTTGACAGCCAGTGTAAAAGTTTATTATTATCCTTAGATATCCACTGCAATGCATTTTTGTAATATTTGTGTAGTCAGATATGACTCAAATAGGTTCTCTGTGAAGTTTGTGAGACATGTCACAGTTATCCTCCCCATTATGTGTCTTTTCTAAAGTTAATTGAGAAATGCCTGAAATTTTGCTGTGAATAACACGTTTTGTGGGTGTACAAACCCTGTACACCCACACAATGAGTGAGATAGACTCTTCAGATTCTTCTACAGATCAGAGAGGATGGAGGACCTCCACAGAAAAAAAAAAAAAAAACTTCAATTGAAGTATCCTGCATGTAACCAGGTACACATGTGGACAAGATTGTTGGTACTCTTCCATTAAAGAAAGAAAAACCCACAATGGTCACTGAAATAACTTGAAACTGACAAAAGTAAGAATAAATAGAAATTTACTGAAAATTAACCAATGAAAATCAGACATTGCTTTTGAATTGTGAAAATGATTTGACCATAGGGACATGTTAAACTAAGGTGTGTCCTGTTATTAGCATCACAGGCGTCTTCAAACTTGTGATGGAGCACTGGAGGCAGGAACTGCCAAGATTCTGATGACCACTCAGAGGAGTGAAGGAACAGTCTTCATGTTCAAGTTCCCAGAACAAAAGGGCATTCTGTCCTTTGGTTATGTCGAGGTACTGACTAGCTGTAGTGCTGGAGTGTTCCCAGCATCCTTCTTCTGCTTCTTACGGTATGCAACAAACAGCCCTTCTCCTTCTCTAAAGTCCTCTTGCTCTTCTTCATCAACAAGAGGCACAGGTTGCTCAGTCTCAGCAGCATCTTGCAGGATTAATTCTGGCAAAACATGTAACAGCAACAGCAGAAACAAAGAGCCCTTATCACAATTGGTGTTGGTGATACACTGTTACACGGAAAAATGTAATTGTTGCAGTCACTTAGATCAGATAATGAGGGAAAAGGTTCCATATAAGTCAATAATATAATAGTAATATAAAAATACATACATCCCATATTAACCTTTAACTTGTTGTACCACTTCTGCCTTGATGTCATGATTGACCAGCACATGAGGCTCCACCCACAGCAGAGAAAAGGCAACTGCTTTGAGGTAGACTGGGTCTGAAAACGGGGCAATGATCCCGTCTTGTGTCCTGGCCATTTTCATGTTGATGAAGATCCCAAGAAATTTTTGTCCAAGGACGAATGGAGACTTCTGACCAGGTTGCTCAGGAAATGGACTTGAGGCTTCAGCCTTTCAAGGTGGTGATTGAGGGACAAGATGGATGGAACAACTGCACTGATTGTGACAACCTTCTCCTTCTGTGTCAATTCAGTTGCTTCTCCAAATAGCTTCAAGATATCCACCAACTCCTTTAACAGATTCCACTCCTGTGGTGTGAATGACAACTCCTTAAGCCCTGCCTTTTCTAGAATGGCAGAGTTTTAGATGATCACACTGGAGAACTGCCTTCATTTGCCTCAGTGTTGAGTTCCATCTTGTGTTGGCTGCAGCAGAGATGACTTTCTGTTCCCCAAATTCAGTATCAAACACATCTTTGAACATTGTGCTTGTGTGAAATTTTTATAACTTTGAAAGAGAAAGAGATACTATTTTTCTTTCTTTCAAACCGTCTCCCACCACCAACTGAAGAGTGTGCGCAACACACTGCAAGCGCTGTTCCTTTGCCTTAGAATTATCTACTATTTGCTGATCTTCCAGGGTTAAGTAACGCCAGAGCTCAAGGTCATCAAGATGATCTCTGTCATCATCATCCTCTTGATCACAGGGAAAGCACACAGCGAATGCTTTTCACATGTTAGCAGTATTGTCACTGAAAATGTAGTACAATTTATCTTTTTATTTTGTATTCATCACATATTTCCTCAAATTGGTAACAGATTCTTTCAGCTGTGTGCATGTGAGCCCTTGAAGCGGTAGTAGGCCAAGAGATTGGTCTTTAGCTATATTCTCCCTGCCTCCTTCTCTTTCCAGTGCAGTGACACCAAGAAATCCCCTCATCTTTAGGTCAGACCAAATGTCTACAGTGAGAGAAACATGTTCAGTGTTGCTCAATTGAGTTTTTAAGTTTGAACGTCTCTCTTCAGCAAGGTTCTCTGTTCTGATGTCAACACTCTGTGACACACTGGGCTGTACTTACTGTCAAGTACTGTCAGAAAGTGCCGAAAACTCCTGTTTTTCCACAATAAACGGGAAAGTTGCAATCAATTATCAAGTCGGACAGTACTGCGTTGGTAATAGCTTTCTGCTGTGGATTAGTCATGCTGTAATGGACCACACAACTGTCCAGGGATTGCAAGATTGAAGGCTGTTGAGGTTCATCTATGATGCTTTTGTTCATTTGGTATTCTTCAAATCTGTAAAAGGTAAGCATATTAAACAGATGTCAGGAAATCCCTTATAGCCTCACATGAACTGCATTTGAAACTACCCCTAATTACTCATTTAATTAATATAAAGACTTAAGGAATTTAGTTCCATGAGCAAAATATCTGTATCAGTATTTTATTTATCTATTTGTTTGATAATTTACTCAAAGTTTTATGTTCCATTTTCAAACAGTTTTCCATTACATGCATCACTGACAACTAACTTGTTTCATGTCATTTTTGTGTTAACAGGGTTTGTGGCTAAGACATTGTGAGGGAGCTGAAAACAATATAACATCTTTTAATATTTCAGTAAGGTCACAAATATTAACAAAAATACAGCGAACCTCTACTGTTTACCTGTCAATGTACACTTATGAAATACAATCCTTAAGGTTGTGTGGTAAGGACCAAAAAGTCTAAGAAAGCACTTATTTTTCACTGTTACGTTTACTTAATCTGTTCCCCAGACACATTATATAGTTCCTCTAACAGTGTCAAAACAGTTGCCATTTCAGGCATGTTCTCATTTTTACTTACTCATTATTACTTCCAGTGAATTTGGGCCTTTGTCTCTCTAAAATCCTCCGCTCATCCCTGCAGATGGGAAAAGATTGTATTGTTTCCAACGGAAATATTCAGACAACATAGGACAGAAAAACTGTGATACAACCTGAAGAATAAATATTAAAAGTTTAATATGCATTGAAAAATCCAGGACTCTACTAAAATCCCAGAGGCAACCTTTTTTTGTGAATATCTTTGCTGTCAGGTCTGATCTAATTGTGCACAGCCACATTCTTGCTCTTAAAAACAGGTAGAGTCTCAAGGGTTCAGAGCCAAAACCATGCACCTTTGGGACTCCCTCTCTCTGCCTCCCTCCGTCTCTTTCTTCTCTCTCTCTCATTCTGTCTGTCAGCCATGCTGCTTTCTATTTTTCTGCCTCATATTAACTTTGACAGCCCAATTTACCTGAAAAAAGCTAATTAATTAGAGGAACAAGGCTGTCGTGGACTGCGGGCATAATTACTGCTTCTAAAACGGTTTCAGAAAAAGACGATTTCCTCACTGATAAAGTGACAGAAGCTGAGGCTGAGGATTTTAGAAGACCTGGGAAACCAAAGTGTTTGTACATGGTGAGCAGCTAGCAACATGACAAGAAGAAGACATCTTCACTACTGGTATTTCTATGCTTAAACACCAAGTATGTAAAAATGCGCCGCCAGGCTGTTCTCATTAAAAGCAAAACAAAAGATGAACAGAGACCAAAGACTGTAGGGAGGAAAAGACTGACCCCAAGTAATCCTCATCATGTGATATTCAGCTGCAGAATAGAAACATGCAACAAACTGCAACTCCCTACTTAGCAGGTCTCCCTGCATGTGCATTTAAACCTCTGCAGATGATCCAGACTGCAGCAGCACGTCTGAGCTTTAACAAGTCCAGAATAGCACATGTCACTTCACTAGTAATCTCTCTTCATTGTTTTCTAGCTGCAATGGTAATGGTTATACCCGTGTACTATACAATTGCTACTGGAATCTTAATTTCCCTGAAGGAGTCTGCTTGGTGAATAATAATAGTGCAATAATAGTTCACAGGTAGACAGAACAAAACATTTTTGTGAGTTTGTTACAGAAACAGAATGGCAGAATCCAGTAGCAGGCCCAAGTTTTCTCGTGTAGCAGACTTTGATTTAACATCTGGTGTGTCCACAACAGTTATAATCCAGCTTTCTGTTACAGTGCCTCAGTTATCATGTTTGCTATAACAGGTATGACATGATTCATACAAGTCTTCTGTTCTACCACATCCAAAAGGTTCTCTATTGGAGTGAGATCTGGTGATTGTGGAGGCCAATAGAGTTCAGTGAACTCAGGGTCATGTTCAAGAAACCCCTTTAAGATTATCTGATCTTACTGACATTATCTTGCTAGAAGTAGCAATCAGGACACTGTGGGGACACTGTGGCAATAAAGGAATGGACAAGGTCAGCATTAATACTCAGGTAGGCTGTGGTGTTTTAACAATGTTCAACTGGCACTAAGTGGCCCAAAGTGTGCTGAGAAAAATCCCCATTATACCACCACCACAACCCCAAACCATTGATACTAGGCAGGATGGTTTTATGTTTTCACTGCATTTACACCAAATTCGGACCGTATCATTTGAATTTGTCAGCAGAATTGGAGACTCATTAGACCAGGCAAAATTTTCCCAATCTTCTATTATCCAGTTTGAGTGAGTCTGCACAAGTTGTTGCTTCAGTTTCCTGTTCTTAGCTGACAGGAGACAACTGGTGTGGTCTTCTACTGCTGTACCCACCAGCTTCAAGATTAAATGGTCTTCTGAATATCCTAATTATAAGGATGGTTATATGAGTTACTGTTGGCTGTTTATCATCTCCAACCCCTCAAGCTATTCTCCAATGACCTCTGGCATCAACAAATTTTTCTTGCCCTCATTGGATATTTTCTCTTTTGTATATATAATTAAAAACCATAAGCTTCTCTGTTTAATTCAGAAATTTCAATTTCCAGTTTTCAGAAAATTCTTCACGTTGTGTTTTAAAAAGATGCAATATTATTTCAAAGACTGTTTATAGAGTAGTTTGTAATGCTGTAAAAAAGTATCAATGTACCTTAATACATATTGACCTTATATAATGAATTCAGAATTTTCAACAAATCATTTGTCTCAGTGGCATTGTAAAAAGTTTCCAAATTAAATTTCTCCTCAGGAAGCATTCATTGTTTTTGTCTTAGTCTGTGCTTCTTTTGCATAACCAAGCTGGCACCCTGCACCACTGTTAGAAATCTTTGTGTTCTATTTAATCAAGATTTGTCCTTCAACTCTGCATAAATCAGATCTCAAGGACAGCCTTTTTTTCCATTTTCATTACATTTGCAAAAATTCAAAAAGAGGAAAACTGAAAAACTGGTCCATGCTCTGTCACAATGTGGACCCAACCTGTTTTTGTGGCTTGTTTTCTCCCACAGTTCTTTTAATTACGCAAAGCATTTGGCACCATGTACAGCATATGTAAAGCATTTGCGTCTGTACCGAGATTAAGGCTCGTGCCATGGACTTCGCACAACCCCACTTCAAAAAACCCAAACCACCCCTTTCAGACAGTTCAGCTGGTTCAAATGCTGCTGCAGGTGTCCTAACTAGAACTAGGAGAAGGGACCACATTACTGTATTAGCTTCTCTGCATTGGCTTCTCATAAAATTAAGAATAGAATACAAGATTCTTCTTCAGTCCTACAAAGCCCTAAATGGTAGGCACAAACATATCTTAAAGAGCTTGTAATGTCTTACAACCACCTTAGAAACCAAAATGCAGGCCTGCTTGTGGTACCGTCAGTCTCTTAAGTAGAGCCAGGAGACTTGGCACACTGAGCTCCTCCCTCTCCCTCTCTACCTCTCCAACACACTCTCTCCCTTCTCTCTTTCTTTGTCCCTCTTTTGTTGCTCTTGTTCTCTCTCTAATTTTTGTCTTGTAGGCTGCTCCAGATGGCTTCTGTGGACCTGCATAGCTTCTGGCCTTTTTTAAGTCCCATTTCATGATCATTAAAAAAAAAAAATCACACATTTATTTCTGTAGCCATGATTATCAACATGGACAGTCTGCTTCTGTAGCCCCACTTGACTGCAACTGCTTTCAAGAACAGAAACAACATAATTTAACATGAAGGGCTCTAATTTCGTAGACCAGGCCACACCAACCGGGTGCGTCCAGGGCATTTTGCAAGTTTCGTGCATGGCTCAGTCTGACGCAGGCAGGTGCACCCACGCCTCTGTCCCTATTACCGGCGCAAGTAGCAGAGAGGGAGGAGAGAAGGTGTGAGTGGGTTTAACACAGCCTAGTGTAATCTTCACCAATCAAATGAACGCCTCTCCTCGCCTTTAAATGCGCCGCGGAGAGGCGCAGTGACAATTTCTACTCGGTGTCGAAGAAGGTCAGAGCCGCTGTCACTTTTGCAGCAACTGGGAGAGTGCAGGGGCCACCGGGCCGCGCATCGGAGGCCACGATGCACGTCACCGTGTGGACCACCTCGCAGGACGGATGTAATCTGTTCCTGTGTTATGAATGGAAGTACAAAATTAAGTGATAATTACATTTAAACACAGCAGCAGGCTAATCCATTCATCATCCTTGTGATCCACCTGCATTACAGGTGCGCCCACCTGCGCCTGGTCTACGAAATTAGAGCCCCGAGTGACTTATTCAGCAAGCGTCTCTTTTTTCTTTTCTTTTGAATTTCATGAGATGAGAGAAGCCGGATACTCCGTATCGGATGATGTGGCTGTTTGTGGTTGGCTTGAGAGATGTGAACTCGTTAGTTTGCGTCACTCTTCCAGCTGCCGTCAGGTTGAGTTTCCATTATGACAAACGTCTCTGATCTGACATCAGATGTGACGGGACAATTAATATAGATACAAATGTATATGCTGGTTCAGACGGTTACATTAAATAGTGGTTGCTGTGATTGGTTATTGCATTGAAATTAACCTGACACTGTGGACACTTGCCTGTGAGGTTTTGGTGACGTGTGCGCCCTGTTCACCTGTCAGCCAAATTACCATTGCACGGAGTGCGCCTCGCCTGTGTTGAGAATAGACCAGGTTGGAGCTGACGAGCTTTCAGCGCACCTTACGCGCAGATTTTTGCTATGAAATTGTCACTGCGCCAAGCTGAATCTGTCAACACCTCCCCCTGGTGCGCCGTCACACCCATCTCAGCGCAGCCGGTCTACCAAATTGCCAAACTGGCTACGCACGGCGGTGTGCCAGACAAAATTATCACTGCGTGGGTGTGCCAGGCTGCGCCACCCTGAGATGCGTCAGGAAATTAGAGCCCAAAATCTTATTTTTGAATCTATTTAATCTAATGAAATTGCAGGTGAATTCAATGCTGTTGCATTAACCGACATCAGTCCTCTTCACTTAATAATCATTATAGCTGTAAATGATAATATTACAATTAGAATATTAGAACTTTCTCTCTGCATGGTTATTAATGATAATACTGGGGTGGGCAGAAATATCAATTCATCAATGCATTGCAATTATTCCCCTCCCAATTCAATATCCATTCAGCAAATCCTCTGAATCGATTCATCTCCTGTCCAGTGGGGGGTGCTGTGCACTTATTCAGTGTTTATCCAGCTGTCGCCAGTCGCAGAAGAAGACATGCTTGCACAGTGATAGGATTGAAAGCCGAACATGATAGTGATTCAACAGTGGTTTATCAGTATTTTCTGTGTAAATAATGTAAAATATTAAACACAACAGCATTAGTATCATTCTAGAGTGTTTTCTATTCGTTCTTTTGCCGTATTTCCCCTTGTTTTACTGTCTTTTTGTCATTGATTGTATTTTTCATCATAGTTCATTTTTTATGGATTCCATTAATAGTAATTTTATAAATATTGGAGGAAGAAATGTTGAGATCTCTGTCTTCAGCTTGACAGGAACTGCCTCAGGGACTACAATCAGTGAAAAAACACCTGGACATGGTCTAATATAACAGGCTGTAACATGGACACTAAATGCTGTAGGAAAACAAAAATGTTTGAGTTTATGTAAAATAGGTGAAGTTTATTTTTGGTCATCTCAGAAAATTGCTACGTGTTCATTTACAATTGTTTATGAAAAGAATTCTGTTGAAAATTCAAATCCGTTTTTTTTCTTTTCTTGTAATTACACACTGTTTTAAGCATTTATAACATAATAATGACAAATGCTTGCAAGAATTGTTTACTTTTATTTCTCATGCAAAAAGGGTGAAAAAATGTATTCAAAGGACAATTCATGACACAATTATTGACAAAAAAGACAAAAAGATCAGGTGGACATTTACAATTTTAGTGTTAACTGTCATGTTTTTACTTTTGTACTCCATATGCACAAATAAGTTATTACTGTGCAAATTTTTATTTTCAGATGTTTGCTCAAAAATATGAGGTGACATACCACATATGTCCACACTGGCATCAAATAAAAATTAAAAAATTGTCAACAGGTACTCTAATTATTTGTGTATTTCTACTTCTTACTGAAACGATACTGAATCGAATCGCCACCTAAAGAATTGAAATTGAATCAAGTCATGAGGTTCTTAACAATGCCCAGCCCTAGATAATACCATCATAATAACATTACAATCACACATGGAAGGGGACCCTCTTTAAAATGAGATGTTGCATCTCAAGGGTGATCCTCCAATAAATTTCAATTCAACAGAGAGAAATATGAAAAGGACTAATATTTGGTCCATGAATCCATTAATGTATCGCCATTATGAATTCTCATTTAAGTCCCTATTTTTTTGCCCGTCTCTCTGTCTCTCTATCTTTCTGTGTGAGGATTCAGTGAATCCTCAGCAGTCTGCTCTCCCCCTCCCTTTCGGACTCCCTCTCACCTTTCCCCGCCTGGGCGGAGTCCACCACGAGGCAGCTGCAGCACCTGTTTCCTGTTCACCTCATCAACTCCACTATTTAAGACGGCTCCTGAGATGTCTTCATCACGGGAGAATTGCACACTTACCTTCGGTTTGTGCTAGTCTCGTCTCTTTGTTCTGCAGCTCTTGCTGTTTCGGCTCTCAGCCTTCTCTCCCCGTCCAAGGGTGTACTTATGCCTTTCGAGGCCTTGCTGTTTTCTCATGTGTTTTATACTTTGGATACTAATCCTTTTCCTCTGCTCCCTCTTTTCCAGGTCTCCACGAGCCCTCACCACCTGCTGCCTTTTTGAACTGTTTTCATTTACCTGTGTTTGTGCTCAGGAGCCCGTCTGCAATAAAACCTGTTCAAATTTTCCTCCTGCTTGGTCTTTTGAGCTTTTGGGTACAACACTAAAAACACCTTGGTCATATCCTAACATTCTGCATGTCTCTGCACCCCCAGTGTGGCTTCAGTGGATGGCTGTTAGACATGAGTCTAGTTCTGCCCAAGATTTCCTGCTGCTTTACTCAAAGCTTTTTCTTGCAACTGTAACTGCTGCCAATTGTGGCAAAGTGCTGTACTTATGCTGGATTTTTGTTGGGTTTGGAATAAAATAGAATACAATTGAACTAAAAAGAAGAATAGTCTTTGACCTACTCTTTTGATTTACTGAGTAATCAGACTAGGCTAACAAACAGGTATTTCTTTTTATATGTATTTTTCCTGCTCCTTGTGGCGCTCTGATAATACAATCCTGCACAAAGGCATCTTTGTGGAAGAGGATTAGGGGCACTACAAAAATATCCAAATCCAGCTTTTCTGGCAATATCCAAATCCAACCTTTCTCAGAGTTCTTAGAAAAAATGTGAAATTCTACAAAATATACTGTTTGCTGTTTTTTCCCAGAATTTATTTATTTATTTATTTATTTCTCTATTTATTTTGTTATAGATGACTTTTAGTTTTTTCCTGTCTGACTGATGTTCAGCATGAATCTGTTTCAATTAAGAAAAGGCTTTCTCAGAGAGAACTGGCCCTACTCTGACGCTTTTAGAATAATTACTGTAGACCTAATGATGGTGGTTGAGCTTTGAGGACAGAAAGGAACAGAGCTTTTGTGGCAGTAAGTGACGCATTAATTTTATTCACAAAGGTATCAAAGTCATTTGTCCCAGTAAACCTGCAGAGGAAACTCTGGGCCTCTGTGACTCAAGTTCTGAATAATGACTGGCTGGAATAATCAGCTAATTTCAGACCAAAGACGGAGATGTGTAACACCCTCACAAACAAACTCACACACACAGCAGGCGCTTTTTCTGAGAAACTGACACGTCCATGTTTTACAACACTCTGAGCTTTGAGGTAAAAACAACTCTGGTTGTTTGTCATGAAAATGATGCTCTCAGTTAGTTACAGTTCACAGTTTGAGTATTTTCACATTAAAATGAATTAAATCTAAATTGTGAAGATGTATTTCTGTTTTCTTATCAAACAGCTGAAAAAAGAAAAGAGGATGAGAGAGCTGAGCTGACATGTCTGACGGTTACAGATCAGTGGCCTTTATGACCTGCCAGACAGCCACTCAGGAAATGTAGTGAGTTCCCTTTAATGAACTCTTTCCTTCTCTTCCTTCATACTGTGTTCTCCACTCAGCAGTGGCTGAACATACAAGCAAAAAGTGACTTAGTAAATAACCTTTTTTTTTTTAAATGAGTAATATTTTTCCTGTTTACTAATATGTAATTCATTACACTAGTTACCCAAAAAGGGACTCCATTACAGAAACATATTACAAGTAACCAGTTATTGCCCGACACCTTAGATGTAAGTAGGTTATCAACTTTATTGTAAGCAAGAGCTCAAAAGACATAAAATTACTTTACTCATTGCTTAATATCAAAAGCATATTTTTAACTTTTGAGTTACTTTTTCCCTCTTATGTTTATTTCAATACTGAACTTATTGCTAGTGCCATCCATAGCAATTGAATTACACTATTAAGCTTATACAGCATGCCATTAAAAAGTGAAAATGGGCATTATATTATTATTATTATTATATACATTAAAAAATGGGCATGATTGCCCCTAAATTTCATAGACATTGATATTAAAATACATACCACCCAGTCTTTACGACTCCAAACAAGTGAAAAGAGAGAAAAAAAGAATCCCAGATTTTTTTACACTCCAAAAAATAGGAGGCTCTAAAAACAATGAAAGGTGTTTGTAACTGCAGAAAAGGGTTTATTCTAATAGTCAGGTTATTGTTGAGGAGTTTCTCTCTTTTTGTAAGCCTTGCATTGAAATAATCTTTGTTTCCACATTCAAGGTATCATGTGGTACATCTATGACTGCATTCTCTGACTGACAAGGTCACCTTGAGACTTTGAATCAATACCTCTGTGTTTGAAAAAAGGTCTTAGCCCTCTCCCTTTATTTTTACTTCTTTCTTTTCTAAAGGCCTTTATGTTTCAGTTTTGACAAAGAATGTGACACTAAAAACTAGAAAAGCACTCTGACAGCGCAGACCTCAGCCAAGCAGCTCAGTTCCACCCTAAATTGTGATTTCCACCCAACATTATAGTCCTATATTTATTTTATACGCACATTGTGGACTGAAAAATATCAGTCTGCAAGAAGTGTGATTATTGTTGATAGAAATATCATCAAATAGAGTGGGTCTTGTAACTTGTTGACCACGGCGCTTCATTGCGCGAGTGATTAAATGGCACGTTTGGAGGGACTATGAGCGAGCAGAGCTGCCACGTAATCTTGCGTAAACTTGCTAACAGCCAAACAAACAAACAAACAACAAACAGACAGACTCCGGCGAAAACATAACCTCCTTGGCAGAGGTAATAATAAACCAAATACCCTCTGAGGCAACAATAGAACAGGACTTATTCACCCTCTGCTCCTCACTCTGAATGTGAATTCTTTCTAACCAAATAATAAAAAAAAATAAATTGTCAGGGTGGAAAGAGTTTAAAACTATTGTACATAAATAGTAGTCAAATCACTTTGATTAATTTTTATTCAAGTACAAGTTGAAGTATCCTTGTATGAATCTGCTCAAGTAAATGTAGAAAAATGCTTCATTTAAGGTGTACTGCATATTATAATTAACTTTTCTTTGTCATGTTAAAAATGAGGACCGCTGGATTGTGATGAGTCAACCAGTTATTTGTTTCTGCACATCAGAATAGTACAGGGGTTGGCAACCTGTGGTGAGCAGGGACCCACCTCTGCATGTGCATGACAAAAATGATTTTTTTTATTTTCATATTGAAATACTCTCTTCTAAACTCTCTTCACAAATAAATGTCAGTTTCAAATTACAAAGGTGATTTACACTCTGTTTGAACAACATGAAATTATTACTGATGGGGATGTTTCAGTAGATATCTCACCCTTGACCACTTGACTCTTTTACTCTGCATGCAGGTTTTTTTGCTCTTGCGTCAGGTAGGACCATGTATTACATGTCAATGAGACCGTTTTATGAAAGCAGAATTCCTGAAAACCTGAAAAACTTAAACCACCTTTGTAAAGATTTAACAAATACTGTTTTTATTCATCTTACAACCTGTAAAATAAAAAGTGATTGAATGTGTGTATTTCATGTATTTAGTTGACTGCATTGCTCCTCAACTGTTAGTCCTATTATATTAAAAAATAATTCATTTAAAAAAAATGTAAGGCAATGCAAAATAATTTGCAGAATTTTTTAGACAGCTGTTGCTGCATCCCAGTGCAATATGATATATTTTTTTCACTCATTTAATATTCTTGCACAGATGCGGAAAGATCAGTGGAAAATCATGTCTAATAACAGTCATATAAATGTCGGGCAAAATAACTGTGATTAGGATTTTTTTACAGAATGAGTAACGGTAGTCCCTGTCCTTTATTTTAACCAAAAAGGTACCAAAACATTTCACCGTGCTTGCAGCACCCATCTGTCCATTTGTATGTATGTTAGTCAATGTTGCCATGGTTGCTGCAAATTTAACCAATGAAAGCATAATAAGTGCACTGCACGTTAAAGGGATAGTTCAATATTTTTGAAGTGAGGTTGTATGAGCTCCATATGGCCACTAAGTACATTAGATGCTGTAGAAAGTTCTCTCCTCTCCCTCAGTAAGCCACAGTCTGTAAGAGTCTAACGCAGAACCAGCCGCAAACAGGGAAGTAATGTACCAACTACAGAGGGTATTTTCTCCTACAAGAACTCCCATCAAAAAATAATACCACAGTTTGAGAATACACTACCTATACATCTTTTTAAATGCATTAACCTTTCAGAAATATAAAGTTTATCTGGAACTAACCAACTCACGTCACGTATTCCTCCGCGCAGCGCTGCCACGAGCCGCTGAATCACTCCGCCTCCCTCTCAGCTGTTGTAAACATAACAAGCTAGCGGCTTCAGACACCGGTTGTAGACTGATTGATAACAGATTGTTATTTGACAAATATTTTGGAGATAGGGTTCTTGTGTTGCTTCCCTGGATGCAGAAACAGATATGCATCATGGAGTCCTCATAGCTTTCACCGTATTTCTCTGCGTACCAAGGGCATGCGGCAACATCATATACAGCAAATGCCTGCATCTCTCGTTACCTGACAGATTGTGTGTACATATCTATATATCTATATACAATTTATATAAAGTCATGGCAAAATCTAAATATATTCTTGCATTTAGGAGATGGTATATTTATATTATTAAGTCAGAAACAGCTAAGATTGTGTTGTAGCAGAAGTTAGAGACTAATACACAGTAATGGTTGTGTGTGTGTGTGTGTGAGAGAGAGACACACACACACACAGTAGTCTGCAGTGTTACGGTAAACAGCCTCCTCTACTCTGCTTGTTTGTCTCTGACTGATCATTATTACTTACTTTGAGGATAAACTGTCAATAGGTTCTTCTGGTTTGGGACGTTTTTTCCAGTTTATCTTTGGGAAATTGAAGAATGTCGACAATACTCCAGGATTCAGAAGAGCAGGAAAATCTGTATGATGAGAGATGCAGACGGTGAGAGAGTCTCCAGTATCCTCTGACTCAGACAGATCCTGGAGTCGGTCTGTAACCAAGGTCCACAGCAGCAGTAGCAGTCCAGGTCCGTGGGCATTGAGTCGCAGTTCATACACTCGCACCACTGTGTATTTCCAACTCTTTCTTGACCTCCAGTTTCCACCTATTTTTCCTCTCTGTTTCTTCCGGCCTGTTTGGTCTCCATCTGCAGCAGCTCTTCTTCTGACTTGAACTCCGGTTCACACAGGTATCCTCTTGGCTCCAAAGTGAATGGTACTTCATCGTCGCTGTCATAATCACTCGTTTTTAATTTCCTATGTTGTCTCTTCCTCACACTGCTAAGAGTCAGAACAAAATAATTACAATGCTTGATAAAAGTTACACAAGGCTACAACCGGAGCCTGAAGCCGCTAGCTTGTTGTGTTTACAACAGCTGAGAGAGAGGCGGAGTGATTCAGCAGCTCACGGAAGTGCTGCATGGAGGAATATGTGACGTGAGTCGGGTAGTTCCAGATAAGCTTTATATTTCCAAAAGTTAATGCACTTAAAAACATGCATAGGTAGCGTACTCATAAACTGTGGTATTATTTTTTGATGGGAGTTCTTGTAGGCGGAGAAAATACCCTTTGTATTTGGTACAATACTGCCCTGTTTGCGGAGAGAGGAGAGAACTTTCTACTGCATCTAATGTAGTTAGTGGCCATATGGAGCTCATACAACCCCACTTCAAAAATACTGAACTGTCCCTTTAAAGCTCACTACTGATTCGTCTGCACATGTGTCAATCAACCTCAGTGTGCAGCTGCAGCTTGACTTGCCCAGCCTATCACACTGACAGCTGTGTAAAGTCAGTACGAAACATTCCTGATAATGGAGGGCAGCATTTTTTCAAAGCGTGAAAATTAATGTGCTATATTGTTTTAATCAAAGTCTTCTGTCTGTGACACTAATGTTAATAAAATAACTCATGCTACTTAACATTAGAAACAAGCCAAGAAAACAAGACATAATACCACAAACTAACATAAATGCTTAGATTAGAATATATTGTCATAATATTTAAAAAGGGGTACTATGTACTATGAAGTAGACATCATCACAGATTACATTGCTATCACAGATCAGAACAAATAAATAAATAATAGATTTGAGTAAACACTGAGTAGAGAGTGTCAAAGTAAAATCAGTGCAGAGGAGTCTGCGTTTGATATATGGAAATTCTTCAGATAATATTGCTTTCATTATTATTGTTAATATTTATGAAATAACAATAATTATTATACATAACAACAATACCACGACTACTAATGATAATAGTAATAATAAGAGTGTTGAAAATAATGATAATGACTATTGGTGACACCATTAATTTTGTGAAAAATGCATTATATCTACATTATGTTAATACATTTTTTTAAAGGTTTGTTTATCTGCTACTTTCCATGATGCTTAAAGGTGCACTGATGCAAAAAAAATCTTATTAAACACATAAGTCCTGGTTCATGGTAAAATTATAAATGTCAGAAAATCTAGCCATCCAACCTTTAGTATTCCCTGGTACCAGAGCTCATGGAGTCTGTGGGTACAAACAAGGATGCGAGGACAGACAGCATGTCTTCAGCCTCACAAGCTACACAGAGATCAATAGTGAGCTGTGCCAGCAAAGCAAAGCAACCTGGTGTTTAAATTAGCTTAAATTAGTCACAAACAAATCAACATTCTCACAGAAATGATTTATGTTAAATTAAGAGATTCTCACAAATAACTATGGTAAAGTTTACGTTTTATAAGAAAGATTAACTTATCTTGATGGAGCTCCTTGCTTATCAGCAGGCACAAGGACAGTATGTTGCAGACTGTCAACATGGCAGAGGTCTGAAGGGCCCACTGCAGAGTGTGCTATGTCAGGCTAAGGTTCCAGTAACATATAAACTCATGGGGGCACATTTAAAGTTGCACTGACACAATCAAAGGAGAGAGTACATGTAAATGATGGCAGCTGAAATGACTTACAAAGCTGCACCCACAAAGTGTCTCATTCATGTTGAAAATCCTGCCTCTCTGGCACTGCTGTTTGACAGCAATGGCTTGTAACTGATTGCTGTCAAGCAGCAGCCGGGAGTGTAGGTGGGTTTCAGCATGTCTGAGTACACTAAAAGCTCATTAAAGGTAAACAGACTGAGAGTGTGTGCATTCACTCAAACAGAATGAATCCATCTGCAGCTGTTTGCTCTCTGCACTCTCCGTCTTGCACTCCAGCTCACAAGGGGCATAAATATGTTCAATGCTGAGGGATGGAATAAATAAATAATCACAAATAGACAGAAGTCATTTTTACCCCAACATGTCACTCTTACAAAAGTGAAAGTGGTTCTGTCTGAACAAAAGAAACAAAAGAGTTGGAGAAGGAAGGCAGCAAAAAAGACAATAAGACCCACTTTGAGCATTCCTCTGTCAGGATTTCTGCACTGGGTGTATTTTTGCCACACCTTTTTACAATCTGGCTTTTCTTTTGTATTAGTCAGTGTTTGAGGCAAAGAATATCTCTGTCAAAGTGAAGCTTTCTTTTATCCCCTTCCTCCTTCCTGCCCTGTTTGCCACACTCTGTTCCATTTCACTTCATTTTAGTACTTTGTGTCCCCTTTGTCTGCCAGGCTTCTCTTCTGCTTACCATCAAATCCCTGAATACTCTGAGGATGTGATTTATTAAAGAGGCTGATTAAATAAAAGAGCCATACTCGAACCAATAAGACCACATGGCCTCATTCACCATTATCTTCATGAGATTTTCATCCATTTGTTTGAAAAAAAAAAAACAAGAAAGAAGTCTCTGGCAGAATCACAAATGTGTTTTAAAACTGTGTGGCTCTTGACTGTGTTATTTTTTTTTTCATGTTTTTGTCAGTTGGAAGCTGCAAATTATCATCCAAAAACGCCCATGTAAGAGTACGAGACTGGAAGGTCACGCGTTTCCAAGTGGAGAAGCAGAGAGATGTCAGGAACAAGATAATTAAAAATAAAAATGAGTTGATACTGGACTCCAAGTGTAAAGAAGACATAATGTATAACAGCTTCCATTCTCTACCAAGTAGCAAGTACCAAGTTACACTGAAAACCCAGATTTTGATTCAACTCAAAGAGACTGAGTTCATATTACTTAAATGTGTCTAATTTAGTGACATTACTTGTTAATTCTGATTAAGGTGAACTTTTTCAAGTCCATTCTTATAGTAATTGTGTTTTTAAGTCCAATCAATAGTTTCTACTCAAACAGACTGAGTTTGTCTTACTTAAACATGTTTTTTTTCCTTACATTAATTATGAAGTCTGAGTAAACTGTACTTTTTAATAGCCTATTTTATTGTTATCATTTGATTGAGCTCAGACAACTCAATATCATCAAGTTTTGCGTGATAACAACGTGTTAACGTCACCACACGCCAAAAATCTAGTTTATACCAGTTTGGACAGAGTGGTGGTATTGGTGAGCTCTGAGGCTGAACAGCACATTATTTAAGATAGGGAGGCATGCAACGGGTAGTTGTAGTTGTGGAAATTCTGAAACAGTGGAACATATATTATTTTAGTGTGGGAAATCTGAAGCAGAAAGAAGGAATTTGATCAGAAAACTTAAAAGAGCCAAAAGTCAACTAGAAATTTTGAGACAAATTTCAGAAAGAAAGGAATTACAAATGCTATAATATCTGAGGGAAATAAATGCTCTGAGCAGGATATAAATATATATATATATTTTAATAAATATCAGGATCCACACTCCACATCAGATGGTGGCAGTAATGCACCAATCTGTTTCTTGCCAATCGCCAAGAAAATCCACTAAAGAAGAAGAAGAATAGTGACGTCTGAACATTTTGATACAGAATAGAGACAGGACAGAACAAAGACACAGACCTCAGCTGTACTCTCTTACTCAGTCTCACACATTTTATATTTTATCCAGAGAAACTTTTTTTGTTGATGAGTTCAGAATGTGTTTTTAAAGTGGGGTAGAGAGAGCAGGGGAGGAGAGAGGTGGAACGAAGAGTATGGGGTCTCCATACAGGTATCTGCTCTGTTATATTTTTCACACCCCCCTTCTCTCTTCTTTCATTCTCACACACTTTTTTATTTACATGGACACGTGCTATTTGTAAATGTAGAGATGCCAGTGTTCAACAGGGCTGAGTTTTATCTTGCCAGTTTGACAGCCAATTTTGACGATGCGCAGTACAATATTCTAATAATAATGAAAGAGGAAGAGAGCTTTGTGTTGAACGAGTTTGTGAGAAAGATCTTTTCATGCCATCACTGAGGCTTACAGCCTATTAGGCCATGGCTTCATTTATTTCTTTTGCTTTTGAAAAAAGATATGTTCAATAAAAAAAGTTGGATCAATGTAATGTTGCTGTATGTATGCATTTTACATGGCTCTATTGATTGA
Organism: Cetoscarus ocellatus; assembly: GCA_037902135.1. NCBI lineage: Eukaryota > Metazoa > Chordata > Actinopteri > Labriformes > Labridae > Cetoscarus > Cetoscarus ocellatus. The sequence goes on from JBAMNC010000303.1 coordinate 2,355,774, forward strand.
AAAACATATTAAGAGTTTCAGGAACTAAAAAAGTTTCTTTCTTTTGTTTGTTAAAAAAAGATATGTTCAATAATAAAAAAAAAAAAAATTGGATCAATGTAATGTTGCAGAGTATGTATTTTACACAGCTCCATTGATTGAAAGACATATTTTGAGTTTCAGGAACTAAAAAAGTTAAGTTTGGTCAGTTAGAATATACAATTTAGATAAATTGGAAATGGAGTAATGCTTTCTAAACAAGCTTAGTTAAATAAATGGGTGGGGAATGATTGTTTAAGCTAAGTGTCTTCAGTTATTGTAACTTGGTTATTAGTATATTCAACTTAAATGTTCTATTCCATTGCATTAGGAGCTTCAAGTACATTGAACTTAGTCCACTTCACTTACTCAACTAATGCTTCATAACTTAAAAAATTTAAGACAACGAGTTACCGTGATTTTTTTAAGTAGAGTCTACTTATCTGGGTTTACAGTGGACAAATTGTCAAAATGTAATTTGCAAGAAATGGAGAACCAAAGACCTTGACCTTTGAAGTCCAAAATCTGATGTGTTCATCGCTGAGTCAGAGTGGACATCAGTGCAAAGTTTGACAGAAATCCATCATACCATATTTGAGATGTTGATAATCATGTTTATAACAAAGGATAATAACAGGACACTGACATTGTCCTTGTCCAGTAGTTAATCTTTTCATCATTAAGTCAAGATGGATTTCCTTTCAGTTGCTTTACAATGTGTTTTTTACGAGACAGCGTTAACATGAGGCCAATGACCTTGATTATTGATCTATGAACTATAAAATCCTAAGAGTTCATCATTAAGTAAGAGACAACATTTTAAAGTGTGTCAGTAATTCCTCAAAGAGTTGATTAGACCCCATCAAAGCCTGATCAGTTCATCCTTGAGTCAGAGTGGACATAAGTTCAGTTACAAGAAATCTCGAACTGCAACCTCGAGATTTTATATATACAGGCAAGTGATGATGATGAGACGCATGTTCTCTTTTCATCCTTGAGTTTGGATAACTTAGGATATCACAAGTCCAAAAAATTCAAAGAGGTCATGTTAAGCTATCATTGATACAAAGTTTGATGGTTATCCCTAGAACATTCCAGAGATATCATTTTCAGCAGAGCAGAGTGGTTGTGTCCAGTATCACATTCACAAGCAATGATCACTAGACTCGTGATCTTTGACCTTATTCTTCATGCACCTGATCAATTCATCCTTTTGTCAGGGTTAAAATTACAGTGAAAGATGTACAAATACAACAAACTGTCATTAAAAAACAGAATATTAATGCAATCTTAAATTATGGTTAACTATAATTTTAAACATAAAATTAAATTAAACCTAAAATTACTGAAAATATCTGTAAAACTACTAGCATTTAATTGTTTTATTGGAAAACAGGAAAAATCTGTAAAATATTACAGAACATTTCTTGTAAAATAACTTTTTTTTTTTTTTTACAGTGGAGGTGATATCTTAAGAATGAATTTCTGTGAAACTGTTCATGAATTCGGGTTCTACCCACATGCAGAAATAAATCTTGTGAGCCTTAGGTCAAGATGTGTCAGAATAATCCCTCTCACAAATGAACACTTTCATTTAAGAAAGTTGAATGATTTTGAGTACCATAAGTCAAAGTTCAATGTCATTGAACCTTTGCTTGTTCATTCATTTAGTTTCTATACCGCTTAACCCTTTCAGGGTCATGGTGGTTGGGGCCTATCCCAGCTATCATTGGGCGAGAGGCGGGGTACACCCTGAACCGGTCACCAGTCGATTGCAGGGCCACATAGAGAGACAGACAACCATTCACGCGCACACTCACACCTAAGGGCAATTAAGAGTCACCAATCAAGCTAATGAGCAAGTTTTGGTCTGTGGGCTTCCTCCCACAGACTGGAGAGAACCCACGCATGCACGGGAAGAACATGCAAACTTCACACAGAAGGGCCCTGCCCGACCCGGGGATCGAACCAGTGACCTTCTTGCTGTGAGGCACGTGCACTACCTACCGTGCTGCCCAATTTTAAATACAATTTTCTGTATGTTTTTACAGGTTTACCACCACTTTCCGTAAGACAGTGCAATAAGAGTAAATTAACAGACACCAGCAGCAATTTAAATATTCCCCTTTAGAATTACTTGTAAATACCAATAATACAAAACCCAAAACCAGTGAAGTTGGCACGTTGTGTAAATCGTAAATAAAAACAGAATACAATGATTTGCAAATCCCTTTCAACCTATATTCAATTGAATACACAGCAAAGACAAGATACTTAACGTTCGAACTGGTAAACTGTGTTATTTTTTGCAATTATTAGCTCATTTTGAATTTGATGCCTGCAACATGTTTCAAAAAAGCTGGCACAAGTGGCAAAAAAGACTGAGAAAGTTGAGGAATGCTCATCAAACACTTATTTGGAACATCCCACAGGTGAACAGGCTAATTGAGAACAGGTGGGTGCCATGATTGGGTATAAAAGCAGCTTCCCTGAAATGGTCAGTCATTCACAAACAAGGATGGGGCGAGGGTCACCACTTTGTGAACAAATGCGTGAGCAAATTGTCGAACAGTTTAAGAACAACAATTCTCAACGAGCTATTGCAAGGAATTTAGGGATTTCATCATCTACGGTCCGTAATATCATCAAAAGGTTCAGAGAATCTGGAGAAATTACTGCACGTAAGCGGCAAGGCCGAAAACCAACATTGAATGCCCGTGACCTTCAATCCCTCAGGCGGTACTGCATCAAAAACCGGCATCACTGTGTAAAGGATATCACCACATGGGCTCAGGAACACTTCAGAAAACCACTGTCAGTAACTACAGTTCGTCGCTACATCTGTAAGTGCAAGTTAAAACTCTACTATGCAAAGCGAAAAGCCATTTATCAACAACACCCAGAAACGCCGCCGGCTTCGCTGGGCCCGAGCTCATCTAAGATGGACTGATGCAAAGTGGAAAAGTGTTCTGTGGTCTGACGAGTCCACATTTCAAATTGTTTTTGGAAAGTGTGGTCGTCGTGTCCTCCGGACCAAAGAGGAAAAGAACCAGCCGGACTGTTATAGGCGCAAAGTTCAAAAGCCAGCATCTGTGATGGTATGGGGGTGTATTAGTGCCCAAGGCATGGGTAACTTACACATCTGTGAAGGCACCATTAATGCTGAAAGGTACATACAGGTTTTGGAGCAACATATGTTGCCATCCAAGCAACGTCTTTTTCATGGACGCCCCTGCTTATTTCAGCAAGACAATGCCAAGCCACATTCTGCACGTGTTACAACAGCGTGGCTTCGTAGTAAAAGAGTGCGGGTACTAGACTGGCCTGCCTGTAGTCCAGACCTGTCCCCCATTGAAAATGTGTGGCGCATTATGAAGTGTAAAATACAACAACGGAGACCCCGGACTGTTGAACAACTTAAGCTGTACATCAAGCAAGAATGGGAAAGAATTCCACCCGAAAAGCTTCAAAAATTGGTCTCCTCAGTTCCCAAACATTTACTGAGTGTTGTTAAAAGGAAAGGCAATGTAACACAGTGGTAAAAATGCCCCTGTGCCAACTTTTTTGCAATGTGTTGCTGCCATTAAATTCTAAGTTGATGATTATTTGCAAAAGAAAATAAAGTTTCTCAGTTCGAACATTAAATATCTTGTCTTTGCAGTGTATTCAATTGAATATAAGTTGAAAAGGATTTGCAAATCATTGTATTCTGTTTTTATTTACGATTTACACAACGTGCCAACTTCACTGGTTTTGGGGTTTGTATAATATTACATCATTCTAGTGTTTTTTAAAGTAATTTTTAAAGTAATTTAACACATATCGGTCATATTCAAATGTAATTTTACATAAAATGTGATGTAATTTAACAGATCCTTTTGACACTTTCACTTAAAATTACAAATATTTACCATAGTAAGATAACATTATTATGTTTTAAAGGCAACTTAACATCAGTTTTTTTCATATTCAAATGTCATTTTACAGATCCTTCCTTATTATTAAAATGAATAGGTCAGACTAACTTCTTCCTGTATTTCACTTCCACTTCAAAGAAGCATAGTATGTATTGCCCAAACTCAATGTGTCCTAAAATGATTTTAACATTTGTTTCATGTGCAAGAAATAGTTACAAACTTTAATGGCTTTGACCAAAAGCTGCGTTCACACCCAACACGACTTTGCGACTGAAATTGCGTCACCCATCCAAGTCGCGTCGTCTGTCCATAAATACCTCATCTGGTCGCTCAGTGACGTCATGAGTTTCATCGCGATCATATATCATCAGGATGTATTAGCTGACATTATTACCAAGGTTGTGTTTTCGCCTGTCTCTGTTTGTTTGTTTACCTCCACCGAGGAGCTCATGTTTTTGCCGGAGTCTGTCTGTTTGTCTGTTAGCAAGATTACACAAAAACTACTGGATGGATTTACATGAGCTGTTGATGCACAGCCACACGCAATATCACCTGAAGTGTTCCAACTTTTCAACTTTGGTGACCAAGCGACGAGCAACGTGGTTGCCCAGAGCTCATCCGTCGCATCGCGGGAGGGTTAACCCTGCCCCATCGCGGCTGTACATTGACTTTACATGGAGGGTGGTCGCCCAGGTCGACCATGTTTGGTGTTTAGGCGGCTTAAGTCCAAATATTTCTGATCATCTTCTGTCATGATCCTGTTTTGGTTAAGTTCCCTTTTATGTTTTCATGTTTGTCTTGTGCTTCCTGTTTTGTTTTGAAAATTCACCTGTCTTTCTTTGATTCTGTACGTTTTGCTTCCTGTCTGGCTCTGTCACACCTGATCCCTGATTGTTCCTCCCCAGCTGTGTCTCATCACCCTTAATCACCTCATATATTTTAACCTCATGTCTTCCTCTGTCTTGTTGCCAGTTCGTAGTACATCCGAGTCTTGTTCCGGCATTCCTCTGTCTTGTCTTGCTGTTTTTACCATAGCCTTGATTTTTGACCTAGATTCTTGCCTCAAGTTTTTTGGACACTTTTGCCTGATCTGTTTGCTATACTGTGTACCACCTTTATCCGAAATTGATTTAACCCTTTAAGTCTTTTAACTGGTGTTGGTGTCTCGCATTTGTGTACTGGTTCTTAGTTCTGTATTGTAATATCTTTATATTCTTGTTCTTTCTGTCAAATGAAAGATTTTCACAACAAGGGATAAACATGAGACACCATCAGTTTGAACTATGATACAACTACGTGTCTGCTTCTCAGCTCACATCATTTACTCTTCCTTAAAAGTGTTCTGGACTGTGACAGAGTGCTTTGCTGCTACTTGCCTTCTTCAGTAAGGGAAATGCGTAGCTTGTTTAGACGCTAGTGCACTGCTTGGTCAACTAAGACACTGAAAAGCTATTGGACTCAGAAAACAACAACACTACCACAAAGCTAATGTAATTAAGTATAGACACGTTAAGGCCCATCACTGGATATGACACACAGGAGTTACTGTATCTTGTTTTTCACCTGCTTGTAAATGCAAAACCTCTGAAACACTTTGAGGTTTTGCTATCTAACTCTGCACAAATGAACAATCTGACCAAAAAATAAATTAATGATAGATTTTCCGGGTCATAAGTCAGCATCAAGGTCAGTGGATGTCATGATATTCTTATACATGTCAATGTAAGAGCTTTGCTGGATGACTGTTCAGCATGAGACTGGCTCCACTCAAGATAACGAACTCCTAAACAGAGGTTATTTCTTGCCACTGTTACTGTAAGCCTCCTATACATGCACCTTCCTATAAGTTGTCCCAGCACTGTATGGATTCATGTTGAGTTTAGTTATATGTGTATGTATATTTGTTTTTATGTGTATTTCATATATGTATATACAACATATATGTGAATCTATAAAATGAACAGCTTGGCTGCAGCCTGCTCTAATATAAAGTGTTTTTAGATAACACTTATTAACTGGCACTATACAAATAAAATTTGATTAACTGACTGGTTGATTGATTGACTGGTTGAATGAAAAGGTTAGAAGCACTTTGAGAGACTGTCTTCAAACTTTGCACATCTGCCCATCCCATACATAGTGCACAGTGAAAGCCAAAAGTTAAAATAGCAACTAGAAAAGCACTCAGAGAGCACAGACCTCTGCCAAGCAGCTTCAGTCCACCCCTTACACAATCTCCCAAAAATGGTCCTATCTTGCAATGTTAAAGAATCCTTTGAAAAATTCCTGGTGATCCGGATCAGTCCCAAAATCTTATCATTTGTTCCTTTTCCCATTCCATACATTTCCTGAAAATTTCATCCAAATCAGTCCATAACTTTTCAAGTTATTTTGAACACAAACAAACAAACAAACCAACGCCAAAAACATAACCTCCTTGACGGAGGTAATAATTATGTTCAGTTAATTAAACAGTTAAAGTAAAAGTAAAGTAGTACTTTACTAGTAAAAAAAATGATGAAAAAATAATAATAATGGTGAATAAATATAGACACAACATTAAGATAAAACAGTCATTTAATAAGAGGCCTGATGTTATTGTTGGGTTGCAGGCTTTTCACCCAACCGAAAATCACAATTTTGGCTGTTATAAAACTATATTATTATGCCTATATTAAGTAACAAGTATATTTAAGTATATTTTTGGATATATTTTTTGGACAACTGCTTAATTAGCAGCTGTTTAATTACCTCCATCATAAGGTTGATTTTTGAACCTGATAATTATTAATTATTATTATAAACAATCATTATTATGGCAGATACAGATAGGTAAAACATACGGGACATTTCAAGAAATATATGCAGAAAAGCATTGGTTGAACAAAGCAAAACAATACCAATAGTAATAATAATGATTAAAACTAAAAATAACAATGCTGATGATATCTGCAAAGTAGACAAAAAAAGCCTGGATGTAGTGAGCTACTTTTGTCATGTTGGTGCTGCTTAGCTTGTCACTTTGCACCAGGATTTAGCTTTATTAGTTAAGCTGATTTTTTACGTGGGTATCTGGTAACTTAGCATACTACCACTTACAAGTAGCTTGCCCATCACTGGTCATAGCAGCATCTAAATGTGGGATGGAGTGCCTCTCAGTGTTACAAGATTTTGTTCTTGGTTAAAATAAAATGTAAGAATCATTTTGAAAACTGTGTAAGAGGGCTTTAAGTGCAAATTTTTTCCTCAGAGCTGCCGGTGGATGAAGATGGATTGATTCAAAAGGCATCCTGCTTAAGTATGACTATTTCCAGAGGACAGTGTTTTCAGATTTCAGTCTCCCTTTTAGACCTTCAGCCTCTGAATACACACACTGTTGTTTCTAGGGAGGACACAGGACAAACATGGTTTTCATTCTCTGAAAGTAAAGAACAAACTGTGTTTAAAATTAGAGTAAAGCTCATCAGAGTTGATTCAGCACTTTAATTTTGACCTTACGCTCCCGAGCTTTATCAGTCTAACTCAGCAAACAGCTCTCTAATCAGCAGTTGACAGTTCCTAATAATTAGCACTAAAAATGAACACAGTTCAACACAGAAAAATATTCCTTATTAGTCTTTGTTTGCTCGCTCTGAGCAAAATACACAGCAGGAATGATTCCAGATCTAAAAATTACAAGGGCTCTATGCATCTTTAACAGCCCATAACAGTGACAAATTTATCAAATATGGATGTTAAATAACATTATAAATGGAATAAATTATGTTTTTTATGGAATGAAATAAAGTGTTTGTGATGCATACTGAAAGGGAGGAAACAGATCGATCCAGAAAAAATTCATTGCTTTCCTTGGACTTTGCGTTGAGTAATAGAGTATTTGGGCGCTCAGGCCCGTAGCCAGCCTTGTGGAAGGAGGGGTCTTTTTTTTCCAAAAAGTGGACTTCACCACCCACCCCCCCTAAATACACGAGCACATTTCATACTTTTTCATATTTTTTATTGATGACACCTTCACTTTTACATGACTTTTCTCTCCTCAGTTGTCTCTCTGTTCTCCTCTATATGTCCCTGTTGCTCTCCTCTGTTGACATGAATGAATATGAATTAATTAATTTTAAGTGTACTACCATCCAAACTTTCTTTTAACATGAATTAATTAATTGAATTAAATTTAAGTGTACTGTCTCTCTATATCATACAAATTTTCCTTCAACCATTGTGATTTGACCATTTTTGGCCACTATAGGCATACTTTCTCTTCTAATGTGGGTAATGTGGATAAGCTGGTACTCATCACATTTGGTGCAGGTGATTATTTTAGAGTAATGTTCATGTGTCGGGAGGGGTCTTCGAACGAACCCTCCGATCCCCCTTGCCTATGGGCCAGGCGTTATATAGTTGGCATGAAATGTGTTGTCTCAAAGTGTGTGGTGCAGAGTGCAAAGAGGATGGAATACAGATTAAACACATTTGCATGACACAAATGAACATATCCTCATGAACTATTAAAATCTCTCAATATAACTGACAGGATCAGACACTGACATTTACCTCTGCCAAGGAGGTTATGTTTTCGCCGGAGTCTGTTTGTTTGTTTGTCTGTTTGTCTGTTTGTCTGTTAGCAAGATTATGCAAAAACTACAGGATGGATTTACATGAAAATTTTACCAGAGGTGTGGTTTGGTCCAAGGAAGACACCAATTCATTTTGGTGCTGATCTGATCCAGATTGACGTCACAAAAAAACATTGAAGTTTATGATGAAGTCCCATTACTTAACACTGGGCCATATTTTGTCCCACCAACGGCACCATCCGATTGGCTACACGCTCTGGTTACACGCAAAGTCAGGGCACAGGGATCAGCCAATCAGCAGAAAGCTGTGCATGCAGAGTTCTGCTCACCGACACAGAGGAGAGGAGGAAACAGTTTGCCAATGGGGAAAGCCCATCGCCTCCTGGAGCCTTGGTTTCTCAGCAGACTCTCCTGAAATTGTAATAAACATCCCAGTCCCCTACAGCTCACAACTACTAGTAACATTACTGTGAGCCCATTAACATTATAGAAACAAATGTTGCAGCTCTGCTTGCTTGCTGTCCCTCCAAACGTGCCTGTTAATCACTTGAAACAAGGCTGCTGATAATGTCACTATAGAAATAGTCCATCACGGCAGAAGTCTGTGTGTGTGTGAGTGAAAACCTAACCCCTAATAAAGTGCTGTGGTTTTGCTCCGGCCGACAGCCTAGCGACATCGCCCGCTGGAAGTGCCGCGACACGCACAACACCAACATCTGTACAAGCAACAGCAAAATGGTTCAGTCAACAAGTTACAAGAGCCACACTGTGGATGATATTTATATCAACAATAATCACACTTCTTGCAGGTTGATATTTTTCATTCCACAATGTGCGTATAAAATAAATATAGGATTATAATGTTGGTGGAAATCACAGTTTATGGGTGGAACTGAGCTGCTTGGTAGAGGTCTGCGCTGTCAGAGTGCTTTTCTAGTTATGAATGAATTGTTTACTAAACGTTAAACAACAGTCATTTGTCGACTTTTTTTACACTTGCATTTTTGAAACTGCTGGCTAAAATCTGCAATGAATATATAAAGCACCGTAGACAGCTTGTAAAAACATCTATGAACACAATTATTCATGGTGTCCATTGATTTGTGATCAACGTTATAAAGGTATCTCCCTGTTTCATAAGAACCTTTTATCTTACGCATAATTTGTGTGGTTGTGAGTACTTTACATGTGTTTGGAGTGCTCAGGAGTGCTTGATTGCTTGCCAACCTCTTTGTCTATGAATGAGTTTAATAGATCAAAAACCATTCAAAGTGTCAAAAACAAATACAAAGCAGTAAGATTTGGTAACACACATTTTTCGTCTCTGGTAGAAAAGGGGCATTAAAGTAATACTCTGGCCTACTGATTGACAATGTATTATTTACTTAGTTCAGAAAACATTTTAGCAGTTGGTTGCATATGTTTCCTTTTTGAGGTATGGTTTACAATGTGGCACATTGCACTGTATCTCCACAGAAAAAAAAGCATGTATTATGTATTGTATGTGTAACCTCTGCAGTGGGTTACATCAGTTTCTCTCAAATAACACATCAGTCTGCTCTTTGATGTTTGACTCTTGATGTGAGCGTATTGATAAATTTCACTCAAATAGAGTTATCTTCAGACTGACAGAAACTCGAGAGGTTGGCTTGATGTTTTTTAAAAGTTTAGAGAAGGTGTGGAAATTCAGGAGTTATCTTTCTGACACAGGTTACGGAGGTATTACAGGTGTATGAACCAGAAAGAGTTTCCTGTTACCAGAGAACAAAGAGTGGTTTATTTGTGTATTTACTCTTAGTATTGATTGTGTCCTTTGCCACCTTTCCTGAATTAAATCATGCTTAGAGAGTTAAAGTCTTATCTTGGAAGCAGCAATTTTAACCTTTGTAATTATGTTGTCTCTTGGAAACAAAAGGTAAATAAATAAGGTTAATATGCTTTTCCTGGGTAGCAGCATCTCTGAACATCTTTCAGTCTGTGCATTCAAAACAGTGCTGCAGAGCTGCTGCAGCTTCATCTGTCCACATTTAAACTTTTCCTACAGGTGGTTTGACCCTTTTTGTCAGCTGGATGTAAGTAGGCAGGAGAAACAGGAGATGACTGGTCAGAATGAGGATGAGGGAGGGCTCTGTAGCTGTGAAGAACATTGGTGTAGACATGATCCAGTGTGTAGTTTCCTCTGGTGGAGATGAGGACGTACTGGTGAAATCTAGGCAAAACAGTTCTGAGGTCCGTTTGTTTAAAATCCCCTGTAACAATGATGACAGCATCTGGCTGTTTTGCCATGTGACTGCGGATGGCCTCGTGCAATACCTGGAGTGCATTTTTTAAATTTGTAAACAACAAACACACTGGTGAGTTATCTGGGCAGGTAATATGGTCAACATCTCAGCAGTAAAAACTCAGCATCAGGTGAACATCTTCATCCACTCTGGCTGCACCTGTGCCCCCCCTCATCTCACCGGAGTCTTGTGTTCTGTCAGCCCACTGGACATTTGCCGGGAGGAGGCTGGGTAGAGGAACAGCCTTGGTCCAAGCCTTGGTCCAAGCCTTCTTAGCTTAACTCTAAAACTCCTGACTCGTTTCCCCCCTCTACCTGGGTCAACCGAATCGATTACGAAGATGCCTGGTCCAGATGTTTTCTTTGTCAGATCTGGAGATGCCAAGAGCAGAGATAATCTCAAAGTCCGCCGCATATTAAGTGCTTTTGATTTATAGGCTGACCATTTGAAAAGCATTTCTGCAACTGCTGGCTTTAGCGACGTACTGGCTAACCAAACACCTGGTTGACAGTACAGGGTACAGCATTGGTCTTAACCTTAACATAATGGATGTAAGTTCAGTGTTTTATGTTTTAAGTTTTTATGTTTTTAGGCTTTATGGATTATGGATTACAGGCAGGTTCATCATTCCACCTGTAGATGGGAAAATGCTGCAAGTAATAGAAATCTGATAGTATCTAATAGGTTGAAAAAAGTCCCCGTAACTCTCACTCTGGATTGCACTTTAGTTTCCTTCCCTGAGTGTGTAATCTCAGAGACCTGGGCTTGAAGAGTGCATTCAGTCATCCAACTTTTTACAGCATGGGTCACACTTACCCATTCATAATCGATAGGGACGTTTGTTCATTAGTGCTCGCTAATCACATGCATACACATCCACTTGCCACTGATGCAGAAATGAGAGCACTAAGTGCCATGCCCAAGGACACTTAGACATGTGACTGCAGGAGCTGGGGATTAAACCCTCACTTTCCATTGAAAAATGTTCAGCTCTACCACTGATCCAATGTCTCTTGGTCTACTAGAAGTCATGCAACATAATTTTTCCCTGGCTGAAATCCTTGATCTTCCTTGAATGTAAACCAGTGTAAGTGAATAAAGGGTATGCACATAATGTCACAGTGAGTGACAGTCACTGTGGTTTTATGTGGACAGCAAGAAGGTTACTAAAGAAGCATCAGCTCTCTGCCTGAAAGCAGCAGAAACACACAAACACTTCTGAATGGTGCAGTTGAAGCACCATATGGTGTTCAGTGAAAGTGATGATAGGTGCGTTATAACTACATCAAGCTCTATGTCAGTCTTCTATATCCACACAGTTTCAGTCTGTCAGTTCTTGAGATTTTGCTATGCCTTCAGAGAAATAGCTACCTCAAACCTTTCTCCAAACCAACATATTCCATGTGAGTGTAAGCCCTCTCAGTGTTCTGCTGTCAAAAATTTGTTATGCCACATGATCGTGTACAACTTTGGCAAACACCCTCCTGCACTCTTTCAACATTTGATCTTTTTGCCAGCTCACTGACAGCACTCACCTTCCCTGGGTTGGTTCTCAGTGCTTGTGATGCCAGCAGGTGTCCGAATCCATGGCACCTCCTACAAGCAACACATGAACTCCTCAGCTTCAGTTTGATGTTTCTCACAGTGTGTGTTTTAGAAGACTTTCTCATCATCACCCTTGACTACTTTAATGTTCCACCATCATCTGGAATCAGCCTGACGCCTGCAATTATATAGTGGTGCATCAGGTAAGCCATCACAAGCTGGAGTCAACATCTTTGGATAGATCTCAGAAATCATGTTTCACATCACAGAGTGTGGAGACTTTGCTCTGACAGATCAGAGAGGAGCTCAGCTGAGGCAGGAGTGGGAGGATTCAGACCCCTCAGGTGAAGTCTGTGGTGTGTAAAGGTCTCTGGTCCCTGTGCTAACATCTGCTGATGCAACAAGGGATATGGATTAATTATTGATGTAAGTTTACGAACTGGGTTTCACTCAGTTCACATGCAGTTAGAAGTCAAATCTTTGTATGTGAGTCCAACTAAAAGCAGACTATTAAATGTGAAAATGTCCAAATGAAACTTTACTTCAACAAATTTCTGAAGTCAGGCGAGTACATGTGGTCAGCAGTGTTCTGCTTGAAAGTGCTAAATGAATGCATTCATTGAACATGTTCATATTTTTGACAAATGATGAACTGAAAATGCACATTTTCAACCCATGAATGAAACCTGAGCGTAGCACATTCTAGAGGCAGTGAACAACCATTCATCTTTCCAAAATCAGCAAGAGTTTAGAGCACCATCTAGTAAGTTTAATTGGTGCAACAGCACATTCTGTATGCTGTTCAAAGTAAAATCCTGATCATTTTTCCTCCATGGTTAGACTACAGGTATTTTTAACATCATGTTTTTTTTCTCTGGACAGCAACAACACTTGCAAAGCTGTGTCACCTGGTATCCACTGTGAACTTTGTTTATTGACACAAAGAAGACCTGTGAGCCATTTTACCACGCCACTGAGTTACTGTAAATGTTACACTACAAATAAATTTCTGTATTCCTTATGTGTGTAATCCTCCTCCTGTCCCTCTCTGCATGCAGTTATATTTTTTGCCTGTATTGTTTTTCTTTTCAGAAGCTCAATTTGGAAGCCTGTATGATTAAAACACATCTGCTGTAACAGCCTAGGGATAAAGTGGTTAACATGCATTATTATCAACATGAGATGAATATGATTGAGTAAAACAAACAGCTTTTCACCTTTTTTGGTGGAAAATCCATCCTCAAAATTATGAATTTAACTTTATTATCCTTTGCGTGGCCTATGTTTGGGTTAATTGATGAGGAGTTGCTTGGTACCATTAGAAAAGAATATGTATTTGCTTGCTGTTAGATTTCCTCTTTTGGCCTTGGATCATCTTTCATGCAGCAGGTAATGCTGTTCCCTCTCAGGATGGATGTGTTAGTTATCTGCAGGTACTCTGGATGTCTCCCACAGACTAAGAAAAAATCTAATTGGCTAACTCAACGTTCTACATTGCTCAGAGGTGCAAGTGTGAGCATAAATGGTTGTCTTTCTTTCTGTCAGCCCCGTGACTAGCTGGTAGGGGAAAGTGGGGTAAACTGAGTCAGTGGGTAAGTTGACCCACCCCCTTTTTCTGGGAAACGGTAAACAACTCTTGTCATGTGGTCCTTAATTCAGGAAGCCCTTATCGTTTCTCCCTGCCTCTGTTGAAAAGGGGCACATGGCATAAAGGGTTGGTACTTTTTAACACAAAAAACACTTTTTCATGTGTCAAAGTAAATTTTCTGCATGTCAGGTATATTGAACTTTGTATCAAATCCATTTTATCCAGTTTTAAAATGGTGTATTATATATATATGTAATTTACCAGTATATAAAACTATGACTCATTTGGCTAAAGATTAGCCTGAATAGCAAAGCTAGCAATATTTTTTCCAAAATGTTGGCTATGGGGCAAAGTGAGCCATATGTTGTGGGGTAAATTGAGCCATTGGTTTCTTTTATACCACCAAAAGTTTGAAAAGTTATATTAATGTACTGAATCATAAAATACTATTTAATGTTATGTCAACCAATTGACTTGTCTGATCAAATGTTAAACATAGTAGAAAATCATGCCGAGTGTACAAGAGAAAAACCAACTGGGGCTCAACACTCCTTGCTGAGATGGAGAAAGCAATGAAGGAAGTCATGGGTGGAAAGTCGATCAGATCTGTTGCAAAGAAGTGAAATATTGACAGGTCAACCCTGCGGAGGTATATGAAGAAGAGGGATGTTCAAAATTGCTTGTTTTAAGTCTGAACTTGTAAAAACTTTAAAACATAGGAGTAAATGTGGCTTTTCTTACTGGCTCTCATTTTATTTCATATGAGTATCTAATTTTCCCAAAAAGTTGCAAAATGTGTCCATTAATGGCAATAAAATTTTGAAATTACTGATTTTTTTTTTCCTAGGTTGTTTAAGTTAGGTTTAAGAAAATAAATAAGACTATTGTACTATTTGTAAAGTGAAAAGTCTCTTGGGAAATGACTCTCTCAACAGCAATACATTATCTTATAATAATACTCAGATTTAAAGTTATGAAGTTACATGGTCAACTTCCCCACAGACTTGGCTTAACTTACCCCTAACCTGGGGCAAGTTGAGCCACAGGAGCACTTTATTTTGAAAGGCCACAGTTTCCAGGCTCTTCGTCATTGATACAGCCTTACAATTTCAGTTGACAGCAAAGATCCTTAAATAACAGTATATGTTTTCATTTTATCTCTGTTGTGTTTTTCCTTGCCTCAGTGACAACAAAAGTAAAAAATGTCCCATCTTACCCCACTCTCCCCTAACTGGTCCAAGGTGTAGTCAACTGTTTCTCCTTTTTTTTCAGCTGGGATAAGCACCAGCCCCTAGAACCCTAAAGGGATAAAGCAGTATAGATAATGGATGGATGGATGGATTGATGGATGTCTAAAAAGTGACCCAGTGATGCGGCACTGAAAGTTCCTGGTTAGGAGCTTAGTCAGGACTTTTCTGTGTGGAGTTTGCATGTTATCCCCATGAATATTTAGGATCTCTCTGGGTACTCCACGGGCCAAGAACATGCTATTTAGATTGACTGATTAAGCAGCAATTATGTGATAATGTTCCCTGAGAGTTATTAGTTGTTTGTCTCTACATGTTAACCCGTGATTGAAAGTGGTATAGATTATGGATAGATTTTTAAAAAGTAAATCAATAGAGTGCCATAATTCGTCATGTTAACAGGGTAATGTTTAATGATTCTTGTATATTTAATCATTTTCTGTTTCATTTTTTGTATTTACTCATCTTTGTCTTGTCTTTTCAGATACTGCTCCTCATGTCCCTGCCTTGTGTGCCAGCCCTTCCCTGATTACTCTCACTTACTTCCTGTCCTCCCCTGACTATACATATATATATATATATATATATATATATATATATATATATATATATATATATATATATATATGATCCCAGTGTGTGCTCTTCCATAGTGATTTTTTGAAATGTTCAGTCCAAACAAACTGGGCCAAAGGGGGAACACCCACTTGTGTCTGATCAGCTCTCCCGAACAGGTCAAATCAACCACTGGAACAGTTTCTCTGTTTCTCAGTTTCTCAACCCAACAACCAGCACAAACAGGTGACGAGTTAACTCATCACACCATGAAGGAGTATAAGCCTCAGTATTAAAGGTAATAGTAATAAGACTACAGCTACCAGGTCACTTCAATTACAACTAATAGCAAAGTACTGCAGATAATAATTTGGATCAACTAGAGTCACTTTCTTTGCATATAGATTTTTATGACATATACTGTAAAATAGCTCATCAATCATTGCCTCATCAGCAGATCATCACAAGCCTTAACAACATCCACTACTTGTGAGTTTCTCTGCTTATATTTATTGAAGGTGCTCACAGACTCCAGCGTACTGTGAGCGGAGCAGTCTGCAGTCATCACAGCTTCCATAGTCAGGTGCACTGCCTCGTAGTAGTTTCCTGTGAAAATTTCTGTGATACCCTACATTTCCCACAGTCCCTGGGATTGTTGTTTACATTTTTCCGTCATGGCGTCCTACACTGAGGATGAGGAAGGGGAGCTGCTCTGCCTGCTGGCTTTACAAAGCGTTAAAATTAAGTGACAGTGGTACGTATGGCCATTAAATGCCACAAGAGACAGAAGAGGGGAATATGCCATGTTGAAGATGGACATGCAAAATTGTCGATGAAAACCCTTCAATACTTCCGAATGTCAGGTGAAAAGTTCTTGATCTGGTTGTGCGCCTAGCCCCTTTCCTTCTGCCCCCTGGGAGTCACTGCTCAGCTGTCAAAGCTGCACAGAGGATAGCTGTCACACTGAGAGTGCTCGCTACCGGCTACAATGCAGATCAGTGTCATATTAAATGCGGGTCGATGTGAAAAATACATGCGGAAAAATGTTTTGTGTGACACCAGTGCACAGAGCGGAGTCCTCCAGTCGTTAAATTTGAGCTTTGCACGCACAGGCCATCCACTGTGAATCTGAGCGGACCTCCGCGGAGTTCGTGCCACATACGTTCTGCCCAAGTATGTTTGGGTCTTATGTGTTTAAAGCCCACTGCTTCATGCAGAGTTTTAATTTTTAGTCCCTCATTACTCCATTGGCATAAAACACTGAACCAAAAGTAACTATTCACAATGGATCCCGAACTCCATCTGCACGGCTCAGACTAAGATTCACAATGAGCTCCTTCAAACTGGGCATTCTCCACGAACATCCAGACTTCAACCAGAGCCAAGCCTCACAGCAAAGCCTCGTGGTCAGTTTAACACGAAGCAGCCATCTCTCCGAACACATTAACTCCAACTCCGTAAGGTTCCGGGCCTAAACTAGCAGAACCTTAGACAGCACAGCCAGCGGTCCTCTTCATGCCACTCACTATCACACAGTGGGACCAGTGCAGCGCACCCTCATCTCAGCCAACTACTTGATCACGAACAAAATCCCAGCGGACCGCCATTGCCGCCGCCTCTTCCGGGAACAAGGATATCCCATTCCTCTGCACCACACCGACGATGAATCAAGATTACTCCACATCTGTTCATCATACTCTACCACAATAACCAAGCGTCCCGCTCTTCCTTCTTATTGCCGGAGCCAATCAAGGCCAGCAACGTCAGGCACATTGTCACGAAGCCTCAACAGCTCCCTCTGTCAGGATTCAGGTCATATTACACCCCACACCTGACTGTGTCTCAGCAGGCTTCACAAATCCCTGTGCACATACTTCCTGCCTTCCATACTTCTCTTTCCTCTACTCTCTCCACAGCCACACATTGCAGCGTGGGTCCCTTTCCTCCTGCTATAGACAACTCCTGAGCACCTCAAGAGTCTCATTACAGATCAATCAATCTGGCTATCCTCATTCTTCTCCATTTCTGACCGATCTATCCTATCGACACTCCCTGTCTTAATCAGACATATCCATCTCGCCGGCTCCCCATCCATCCTTCCCTGTGACCCTTCCCTCCCACATCCCTTCGACCCCACAACCCCTCGATCCCTCATCCCTTTGACCCCCACATCCCTTCGACCCTTCCTTCCCTCATCCCTTCTACCCCTCCTTCCTTCGACCCCCACCCCTCCATCCCTTCGACCTTTCGTCCAAGTAGGAGAGAAGTCAAGCCTATACTGATCTCTGTTCCAACAGAGATCAGTATAGGCGCTAACAGCTCCAGGAGCAGTTTTATCAGATCTGGACCACATTTCCTTACTAAACGAAAAACATACATATGACACCAAAAGCACTTCTCAATAGAGTTGGCACTTTCCCTCTACTCAAATAGGTTTTGGCAATAGTTTGTTGAATCCATGGCTTACATTTCGCATTTTACACCACAGCAGTCACACCTGCTATTTTATCTAATTTCTCCATAACAAATGTGACTGACAGAGCCATCATCCAGTCACTACCAGATCAGCTTAAAGGGTCCTGCCCATTCCCAGACACTTTCCATGGGCATTGCCCAGACAGAATACTGAAACATATCAAACAAATGGCATGTCAGGTTAACTGCTATCAACCTAACCACCAGCTTCTCAAGTGACATTGCAAGTGTCCCCAAAGTCTCTCTCATCTGTCCAGACTTCCAGGGCCACTTCAGCGTGCACTGAAAGAGAGCCTCTACTTCACATGTGCCCCACCATAGGCTGCAGAAGAATTCACAGAAAATCTCCATTTCCCCATCAGAGGGTTCCTCCCCGCCAGATCTCATCAAACTATCGCAGACTTTTGTACATTTTGATAACACTTATGTTAAGGGGTATACACAAGCCCAACACTGTCTCAATCATAACATGACACTGTCAATAACGTCAATAAGGCTTCATGAAGGTCATCATTAAGTGTCATTTGGTGAATTATGACACCTTGGTGCTACATTGACATTGTTTGGAAAGCCGTGTCATCTTCCCTAACTCCCCTACCTCCCTGTCCTCACTTCCCAATACAGTCCGCCATGCAAGCAAACCATGGACTACCTCTCTCTGAGGACAAAAATCAGGGCTTAGTACTTCCATAGAGTTTTCTGTATCATCTGAGACTCCATTCCCTTTAGGTACCTTTTCCCAAAGAGAAAACACGATGCATCACTCTGCTCTTCTGCTATCTCCTAAGCAGATAGAAGCTTCACGTAACAGTAGCCAGCCCTTCTCGTTTACCTCAACTATGCCCTTGGAGCCCCCCCCCCCCCTCAGGCAAAATCTTTCTTTCAGCCTTCGATGATCCAGTCTCCATCATCTGCCCTCCACAAACTTATCCCATCATCACAGCAGTCATCATTTGGGGACTGAAATGATCAAGAAAGTCCATACTCATACTCTTCGACAACACAGCAGTCGCTGAGATTCTCAACAAGGGTCCCTTCCTCTATCATCATGCAATCTTCAATCTTGAACTAGCTCCACAGCTACAAAGCCTCACCCTTACCTCCCAGAAGACAGTCCTCCACAGTCTTGCTCCAGCACACTCTTTGCTGAACCTGACAATCTCGAGCTGCTACCAGTCATCCAGCTCCACAATAGCAGCTACCTTTCTTTTTCCGAATGCATGTCCATCTTCGATCCACTACACATGCTCACATCATTGAAATCCAGATCATTCACCATTCAGTCCTGCCAAGCAGGAATTAACTTCCTCACCAAACTCATCACAGGACTCTACCGCACTTCAGTCTTCCAAACTCGTGTAACCATGTTGATCAAAGTCTGAGGCAACAGGCTCTTCCGACAGATTTAACTCAGAATCCACCTTCCCACAAACCTCCTCGTGCTTCTCAGATGTTCTGAAAGGGAAGTAAAGCAAACAGTACATGGTCTCTTCAGATCCTCAAGCATGAGACATCTCAAGCTTGTCACACATTCATCAGACAACTTAATGATTCTGAACTGATCTTCATTCAAGCATTACTCTTTTTGGGGGTTGAGATCAGCTTGGGCAGTATATGCTGAGATGTCACACCCATCCTCCATCTCCCTCTGCCAAGCTTCATGATGTCCTTCCAGACCACATAACTCACAGCATATCTTACGTCACATGTTTATCACTCTCATTCCTCATATTCCTAAATCTTCATTAAATGTTCAAACACATACTATTTGTGGTGTGGTCCTTGCTAGTGACATGAGGTTAATGTATTAACTTAAATTCAGAGGCATGATCACACCACAAACCAAACCTCCAATCAGCTGACAAGCCTACTTATACTCGACCATCCCTCATTACTCCATTTGTCTGCGACTCCACCCTCCCACCCTCAACATTCCATTGATAATTCTCTCCATTTTTTTCCACTCAGCTCCATGCTCACCTTATTCTAGGTGGGAGGTTGAGATCAGCTTTGGCAGGATATGATTCCTAATTCACTAGCAAGGACCACACCACAAATAGCATGCGTTTGAAAGCTTAATGAAGATAAGGAATGAGAGTGACAAACGTGTGATGTAAGATATGTTGTGAGTTATGTAGCCATACAGATCTAGCCTCAAACCAACTTCAGCTTTTCTTTGCAAAGTAATTTTTCAGAGAAAATGGTGGATTTTGTTACTTATTACTTTCACTGTGCTCCGAAGCATAACTTCTGTCTGTTTGAATGTACTGATATAAGCAGGCAAAAAATATGTAGAGAGTAGTTTTGTGCAAAACAGCAAACATATTAAATTGTTTGCAGAAGTTTAATTTATGTGCAGTAAAGAAAGAAAGATACCAATAAAAATTAAAAGCTGAGCAACATTTGTAATAAAAAGAGAAACAACTCTAAAATCTTTCCCCCTTCAGCACACAACTAAGAGGCAAAGATCAGTTATGTGCTTCTGCCTTCTAGTGGCAGCCATGGAAAATATCGGGTGAGACAGCAGTCAGGATTGGAAATAAAGCTGAAAAAATAAGACTGTAATTCAAAAACAACAAACTTCAGCCCATCTGCCTGAATGAAATGAATCCTAGAAATCTGTACTATCATACAAATTATGTAAACATTGATACCATTTTCATGTGAATAGAAATAATTGAAGGTTTGAATAGAACACAACACAAGCCAAGGGTAAACCAGAACACTTTCTGAAATGTAAGACCTACAGGTCTGTAAAAATTCATTCAAAACAGAAATTCAAGGATTTTTAGAGGGACACTTTCAGCTAACAGGATTGTCATCCGGGACAAAAAAGACTGATATGTAATGTAACACACAAACACACACACACCTACACACAAACACACTCAGACACACACTGCTTTGGTACTTTGGCATTGGGTTAGCTTTGTATGTAGTTTTTTGCTTGAAATTTAGTTTTATACTGATTGAAACTGATGTTGGTTGGATTTTTCTGTGATTATTGTGCATGTTCACTCTTATAAATTCTGGTTTTGAGTGTCAGTGTACGAATTCACATGCTCCCTTTTCATTTAAATATCAATTTTATTAACTGGAATTATATAAATATTTAATGATATATCAACAAATTTGGTCAGCAATTTTGGAGAACATACTCATCATTGTCCTCCACTGATCTTAAAGAGCCAAAATCTTTCCTCAGTTCATTTTATAGCAATATTTTTCAATAAAGTCATCCATTACGATGGCTGCTTGAGTATGTTCACAATCACTTATGTTTAAAAAAAACCTTCTAGTTTCATATACTGAGTACCCCTGATCCTTCCTTAGGCTCAGTCTGTCTGAGATACTCTGTTCAAGCTCCTGCCTCTATGAGGCCTCTTGCCCCATAACAGTTGAGTCCATTCTGACTAGTTGCCTGGTCTACTTTTTGGTATTTGGCCAGTTCAGTGCAGCTTAGTACCATGTTGCCAATAACTCTACATTCATTCGACCATCTCTGCTCTGCACTGGGCTTCTCACTCCAAGCCAGACGAAACAATGGTAGAATATCATACTAGTTGGTTTGGTATGGCTAGGACGAGCTGTCTCAGGCAGCTACAGGAACAGGAGGAGAGATAGAAGTCCAGATGCCACTGGACATTAAAACTCTAAAGCTCTTTACTGTGCAGCACACTTATTCTCATATGTCTGACATGGTTACTTATTCAGTGTGAAATGATATTCTGAGGGAGGCCGAGCTCTGACAGGTGGCTCTTTGTCTTTATTACTCCAGCCCAACACACTCACTTCTGCTATTTGAAATGACTCAGGCCTGACTTAAAGACATACATAGTGAAATGAACAGAAGGACAAACACTTATAGGGTTGTCTGGATAACATGGCACAAACTAGGAAAATGTCTGAGTGAAACAATTATAATGGTAGTCATTGAGTGCATTTTCAGGAATGTATAACAATTCTAAACAAAAATAACACAAAAGATAACACCAACAGCATACCATGTGGCCACTGAAAATGAAACAAAATGAGTTATTGACTGTTTGTCACCAAGGCAAACAACATCATCCATCCACAGCGTGATGACAACAGCACAGAGGAATCAATCAGAGGCAGGAGAGGAGGAGAATACTTAAAGAGAGAGTAAAGGCCGAACAAATGACGCCTGGGCTGATAAAGAGATAAAGTGAACATAAAGAGCTTTAGTTTGACCCACAATGCTCTTTCAGGTTTGAGTAAGCTTCTTTACATCCATTTATCATGAGCAGTTGGTTGTGATTAATGGTGTCACTGCTTCATTATAGATCTCAGTGGCAAAGCTCTTCTTTCAGCAAAAGAAAAAAAGAAAAAAGAAAGATAAGGACAAAAACACAGTGGGAACTAGAATGTGGTAGTTTCTAGACCTTAAAGAGCTAGACATGTAAAATTATAATGGTGATTCACTTGAGCTTGGATCTCCTGAAGTTTATCATTACATTTTTAAAGGGTTAGTTCAGGTTTTTTTTGTGGGTTTAAGTGGTAAATAGTAAATATGATTGTCAATAAAGGAACCTGCAAGCTATCCGATACATAGCAGTACATGGTGCCGTCGAAAGCCTTGTTATTAACCCACTATTACTACTTGATAAACAGCATTGAGTCTACTAGACGCTATGTCCAGTTTTTAACTTTTCTCGACAAAGCCCCTGAGTTTAGAATTTCAGTATGTTGGTACATAGGGCTATATTACCCTCCACCATCAGCTGTCAGGCCATCAGAAGACACAAGAAACGCTAACTTCACTAAAACTGAACTAAAAATGACAGATTTTTTACTCAAGTGACGATGACATGCCGTTAGTTGTGGGTACGAGAGGATATCTTTAAGAACCTGAGCACACAGGGGAAGAACTTTTGCAGATGCAGTCACGGGGATAAAGAGGGGTGGAAACTGATGGGGGAACTGAGGAGCAGGACAGACCACAACTTGCCTGGTGGTGCACATGCATGAACTGTGAGCCAATGTCAACCAACCTGCTGTTGTATGCCACTGTTCTGACCAGTAAAACTGGCACTGCAAACACAATGCTCTGTCTCTCTGCAGTGAAGGTAATTCCAATGTCCAAATAAAAAACAAAAACCCTAATTCATTGATTTGGCCAATTTTGTCCTTTTCTTTTTCCTTTTTGTACATCCAGAATAAATACAAGAGCGATCCATCTTTGTAATATCCAGGAAAGTAAGATTATTGTCAGTTTGTGTTTCAGTTACTGCTACCTGACCCCTCTGGAGCCTGATATAAACAGCTGATGAGAGGAGCTGCTGGCAGAAGGATGTGTAGCCCTGTGCTGCATCAAACAAAAGTTCTAAACACAGGGGAAGGAAAAGTTAAACGCTGTTAAGAATTTTACTGTAACATCTTGTAAAGCCAACACAATTTGTTGGGTAGTTTTGATCTAAAAGTGGGCTGGTTTCAAGGCTTTTGGCAGCACCATGTACTGCTTTGAATCAGCTACCGTCCACTCCCAGATGTCTCCCCTCAGGGACAAAGCTTGCAGGTACCGTTATTGGCACTCATATTTGCTAGTGCCATGGGCCTTGAGCAATTCCACTTCAAAAACCTGAACCAACCCTTAAAGTAAGGGAGACATTTGTGCAAAGTTTTAGAGGAATCATTCATAGAATTATTGAGGTATTGAGTTCACAGGTAAAGTAAGGTCATGGGGTGAAAGGACATTTGACCATGTCCCTCGAAAATCTATAGTTAGTCCTCAAATCAAGGTGTATATTTGTGCAAAGAAAATCTTGGAAGGTGCCTTTGGTGGATTATGTTCACAAGCAGTTGGTGAACATAATGATTATTAACTTTCACTGCTGACCTCTACAATCCAATTTGAAGGATTTCTCATGATACAGCATTTACAAGGAAAGGATGACTAGAAAAGTCCATAACCCTTACCTTTGACCCATGACCTGCAAAAGCCAGTCAGTTCATACTTGTGTCTTGTTGGATAAGTTTGAGGTAAATTCCTCAAAGCATTTTGTTTCATGGGGGTCGCACAATTTGGCACTAACAAGCAAATGATGATCATCAAAGTCCATGACCTTGTTCTTTGTACAACAAGTTTAATATTCCAGTTAGATTATCTCTAGTTAAAAGTGATAATTAGCAAAATTTTCATTCAACTCAATGACTCTGACCTTCGACCAGAAAACCGAAAAGCTACCAATGATCAGCTAAACTTTATTTGTATTAAGCTACGTGACAGCATATGTTACCTCCAAAGGAGGGTTAAATAAAAAACTAAAAACAGCAATGGTTGCCCTTTTGTTGATTCAATTGTGTTTCAGTAGGCATTTCTATAGGCTTCATAGCATATCTTACAAGCAATTTATTCTACAGGATGTATAAGCATGTCAGTGCTTCAGTAGATTGTTTCAGTCATTGGGTTTTGAAAATTCATTGTGGCAACAATACAATAATGCATTGACATTAAAATGAAAATGTAGTTCTAAAACTTAAGTATTCTCAAAAGCAGGCACTCCAGTACTTTAACTTAAGTGAAAATTTGACTGAACAACTTTCACTTGTATTGGAGTAATATTTGACCAGGAGTAACTGTTCTTTCACTCAAGTAATGGAGTTGAGTACTTTGTCTACCACTGGTTAGGAGACATTACCAAGATGTTTGAAATACATCCAGCCTCGATTCTTCAGTTTCTGCAGGTACTTAGCTGGTCCAAAAGGAGATGAAAAGCAACAGAGAGGCAGAGAGTATGTTTTGGTTTTCAGTGCACATGTGGCACAGCTGAACAGAATCTGAGGCATGCTAGCCAGAAAAATCCCAGGCATGCTAGCCAGAAATTTAATGGTATCCATTTTCCCACTTATCCGCGGATGTTGCTCTCATCTGCTTTGCAATTCTTTTGGGAACTGACAGGCTACAGTCTTGTCTCTTGTTGGCCCTTGACTGCTCTTGATTTGACATTACTGTTAAGGAAACAAGAGAAAATTGGTAGGACATCAATGGACTGATAGGGAGCTGTCTTTGAAGGTCAAATAGAATAATGTCACTGCAGCTTTACGTCAACAAAAATTACAAAATACTTCATTATCACAGATTTATCAGCATGTTTCCACGATCACAAAATTTCTGGAAAAAAAAGTGTACTTCATGGCAAGACTAAAAAATTCTGAGGGGGAGTTAACTTTGTGCCAGCCATAGATTGACAAAAGAGTGTGTTTCCAAACACAGGTATCCTCATATGTAATAAAAGTGCTGTTTTGGTGATATTTGTAAAGGGATGGAATCAAATCTTTCAAGTCAGCTTTAGGCCACTTGGACTCATGAATTCAAATCAAATACACACCAGATCTTTTACCTTGTGACCTCAGACTGATAGGCCAAGTTTGTTGTTTGGAGATTCTTATATTTTGGGATGATATATTAGAATGATATTGGAAAAATATGGTAAAACACATTTGATTTACTAATATTGACAGTGGTGGACTGACTACATAAGTTCAGTACTTGAATAAAATTTTAGATCCTCCAGGTCAGATTGTAATCCCATACCAATGTAAGTTTCTCAGTCAAATTACGACCTGAGTAAAAGTTCTGAAGTAGCCTACTTGCTTTTTGTGGTCATGGGTGCTCAGGTGGAGAATTATTGCTCCCCTCTGCTGTATACATTAAAATAAGAAGTAACAAGAATACTCATAAAAATGTAATGGAGTTAAGTTAAATTTTTGTATAGTTAAAGTAAAAATGTCCCCCCCAAAAAATAATACTTAAATAAATATACTCAAAAATTGTCCTGAAGAACAATATGTGTAGATTATGCATTTTGATTAAAAAAAAAATGTACAGTGAATCCAAATAGCAAAGAAATGTCATAAATATCCCATTATGTTTAACTTGTCTGGCATTAAAGACTTAAAGACCTAAAGACATATTTTATGTAACTTTAATGTTATGAGGAGCACAACAAGGCTTGTAAAAGATGTGCTTAATTTTGTCAATGAAAGGTAACTGAGAGAAGTAAGTTAAAGGTATTCATGTGTCAGTGCTATATTTAGTCCATACCTGTCAAGTTTTGGATATGAAATAAGGGAAATTTTTTTCTGTGAGCCATCCCACCACCCCAACCAAGCTCCAGTATCCCTTACATTTTGAGACAGGTGTACAAGAAATCTAAAATAACCACTTTGTTTTTCTTGGTTTGTTCCCGCTGTTGGCACTAACCTCGCAACAACTGCCCCCCAGGCTACTGCATCCATCTTTTTAGTGCATTACTGCCCCATTCTTGCGAGGCTAGTGACAGAGTTCAGTTTGGAGAGGCAGAGGATTTTTTTTTTATTATTATTGTATTATAGATTTACGGGCAAAATACTAATACAGGAGGACGGCGGGAAAGAGAGGTAAAATATGGTAGTTTCCGGGCCAAAACGGGAGACTTGACAGCTGATTTAGTCACTTATATTGATTGACTAATCTAAAGCTTTTATCAAGTATTTCACAATCGTGTTTAAAATGGTAATAATTATAATAAGAGAATATAGATATAAGAAACTAAGAGCGTAAATACCACCCCACCCCTCACAACCAACTCACTGAGATTTGTGACTGGAGGTGTCATTGGTCAGTACTGAGCTTCATGCTGGTATGTTTCTTGTTCGGTATGTTGATATGTTTCTCCTTAAGGCTGGTTAGGTTGAACATTTTGGTCATATGACCAAAGTCACAAAAAAATCAGATTTTAGAAAAAAAAATTATCAGACATGAGTTTTTGGGCTTGTAGTGTGAATGCAGCCTGAGAGAACTGTGCCGCTGCCCGTCTTGACAAGGTGATTTTTCAGTGAGATACATCTGGCTTAATAAGGTTTAATTAAGAAAAAAAAACCTAACTGAATGAACTAAAACAGAAAAATGAAACGCAAAATAAAAAAATCTGACATCAGACACTTTAACATAATAGAATAGAATAAACCAAATGAGATTTCTAAATAATGATCCCTTGTGGTTATGCTTTCCACAATCATCAGGAGGGCTGCAGTTTAATTCTAAGACAAAGCCAAAGCATTCTTGAAACCAGATTAATAAACCAGGTTTATTTACAAGAACACATCCTCTTGTAGGTGGAGAGAATCACTCTCTGCTGGACAATCACACCAAGTGATCACAGCTGTGAGGAGCACAGTGTTTGTGACCAGCATGTCGGCCTCAGCTCTATTCTTTGTCAAAGTGTAATAAGGTAAAACCTGAAGGTTGAAAACAAACTTCTGGTTTTTTAAGGGTTTGACAGCAGATCATGCAGACTTCAGTCTTTTTAAACAGTTTGTCTTTCCTCATCAGGAGCAACAGGTGTGCAAATCAAGAAGGTGAGAGAGGAAAGCAGCTCCTCTGGCTCTAGAGCTGATCGACCCCCTGCATGCACAGCCAACTCTGTAATCTTTAAGACTGAGAGCAGCTGCCATCATGGCTCCTGAGGTTCTCATTTTAAGGTAACTCTTTAATATCAGCTAAAGGGCTGGACATTTAAGACACTTTTAATACCAATCATGTTGTTGAACAAATATGTTGTGGTAAATTTTAATATTTGAATTTATTGTTTCACAGAATATTGATATTTTTCTTGCTTCGAATGCTGAACAACTCATCAGCTTCCCCAAGAGGTAAGAGGGACATATTTAACCTCACTTTAATGAATGATATTTCTGCTTGGGTTTGTGTAGTTCTGATGAACGTAAACCCCTGCACTAAACCAAGGAGAAAAACTGTTTCAGCAGAGGTTGATGTTTTCTGAAAGTCCTACAGTTCACTGTTAAATAATGAAACAATTTTAAGTAAGATATGAGGAAAGAATTAAAGCCCTGTTTTGTGTTTGACTGACTCTTTAAAATCAATGTTTAAAGCTGTTGTGTTTTGGGGGGAAAAAAGCTCTAATTGTGATTATTGATTGAAAGGTTGTTGCTTACTGTGATGAGTTTCCAGATATTTACAACTCTTTGGTTTTCATTAGCCTTAACAAAACACCTGCCTGCACTGTTTGAATTTTGAACCTTGATGAAACAACGTCATTGGCCTATGATGCAAGACTTTATGTCCACAGCAATTAAAGTTTTTGCCAAGGGCGACTTTTGGTGAAAAAACTGTTGGAGTGTAATTCTTTGAAGATGCTTATTTGAATGCAACCTTCTCTGCAATTACCAAAGTAAACTACAATCACATCTGATTTCTTTGGTTATTTTTAAGGCCACATTTCTTGAAATTGTTCCTTCATCCAGGAAAAAAAGAATTCTTCAAAACAACTTAATACAAACTCACTCATAAAATGAGTGAACCCACATATCTGCCATTGTCTCAAACTAAGTTATGGCAGTGAGGTTGTTTTTGCCAGTACAGTTTGTTTGCCGGATACAGATATTTTTGTGTAAATCACTTATAGTACTTACTTAAAAGTTCTGTGTTAGTGTGCTTATAGTTTTTAAAGGGATTCTGACCCTAAGTTTCGCAACCCTGTGAGGACTACATAATGGTTGAGGAAGGAGAAGAGTTGAATAACTTCCTCAGACTGTGGTCAGTTTGCGATTCCTTGCATCCATCACTACAGTTATTTTTCTGATGGGCTGTTTAAGACTGGCACTTTGTCAGCTGAATGTTTGCTCCTGTATATGCTTTCATAAAACTTACAACAATAAGATGGTGTTCAAAATATATTAGTGCAGGTTTAAGACAATTGAAAAGTCAAACTCCAGTCAAAGTACTGTATTTTCACTGTATAATAAATTTTAAAAAAATTTCTTGATGTCTGTTTTATTACAGGCAGAAGTTTGATGTATCCTGAGCCATGGCAGGCCGCAAGAAGGAGCCAACAAGAAGGGTATGGTTATAGGAATCGTCGCCCCCTGGAGTACATTCGGGCTTTGAGGCAGACCAACAGAAAACCCAGTGGTGAAAACCTGGGTCAGGTCAGAAGCTTTAAGAATCCTCAGGAAAATTATTTTGTGGTCCATAGCCTTGCCCAGATAGAAAATCAACCAGATCTCTCACACCAAACACTGAGCCAACATCCTTCACAGTCTGAGGATGCCCCAAATTGGGGAACAGAAAATACTCCACCCCTATCTGCATCCCAAAGTAATCATCCATTTTCCAAACCCCGGACCTTTGAATTTAACCTAAAAGTGCCTTTTGCCAACTCTCCGGGTCAAATCAATCCCATAGACTCTGCTTTGAACAGTGATGTTAAAAGTGGTGTGAGTGATTTTCTTCAGTTATACAGGCCAACCAGTGTCCAGATCCACAGCTCTTTAAACAAGCCTACAGCTTCAGACAGCCTCTCTGGAAAAGGCTCCTCAAAGGACCCAAATGGAGGGAAAGGCACTCATGAGGTCATCAAGCCAACCTTTGAACTGAGCCTATCTGTTCCTATTCCACCTCCTACTCCAACTCCAACTCCAAAACCATCCATAAGTAACGATGACTACCTACCAACAAATCCACAGTCCCATGTAAGCCAAGGCGAGTCAGGACAGGTTCTCTCAAATACCCCCGAGTCTGTCCAGCAACAAACACAGGACCTACCTCCTGAGCCAATTTATACAAAACCTACTTACAGCAAACTTGTGACTTTTCTGCCTGTGCATGCAAGTCAACATCCATCTTCAAGTGAAACTGTGAGTCAGCCATCCCTCCAGTCCCAGCAGTATCCTTCTTTACCATCAGACAATATTCACTATGGATACTACAGTTCCCAGAACCCGACAAATGATGTATCTCAGTTCAGTCAAAGTAGGAAAATGCCACTTGATCCAGCAAATGTCCCTCTGTCTCCATTACACTATGAAAATGCTCCAAGTGGATATTACACTGCTGATCAGGTCAAGGCTCATTTTAGCAACCAACCTCAAACCTGGCAGTCGTCTGGCACTCAATTTGCCTTGCCCTCTGCAAAGTATTACTATGGCCAGAATAAAGTATTCTTTGGACATGGAAAGAACATCAAGAGTGAACAACATTTGACCCAAGTGCAGTCTTCATCTCCAGCCATTTATCAATCCATGTATGAAATTCCATTGTCTGGTTATCACAACAGAGAGGCTCCTCCCAGTAATATTTATAAAACGGACAATGTTGCACCAATACAGCAAACTGAATATCAGTACAGCAAAGATCAGAGTGGAAAAAATGTGAGGCCTTACTATCCCACCAGCTCAGACTCTACATCAGAATTCCAGAATCTGCCATTTAATTATCAAACTCAAATGAGTATCCCTAATCAGAGTGGCAATACAGGGCACCTCTATGAAAAACCCAGATACACAAAGCTCTATGTTCATGTGGACGATGATACAGATCAAGATGATGTTCCAGCGCCAACAGTTCACCATTACCCTGGGCAGATCATGGCAGAAAAACCTCTCAGCCGTCCAACACCATACGTGCCTACTCACAGCCAAACTTCTGGCTTGGAAAGTGGAACAGTTCACTATGCATTTCACCCTCAGAAACAGATGGAAACTGACCCAAGACAAGCACTGTATTTTGATCCTGGACAGGCTTACCATGCTAATAATGTGGGAGATAATGCTGGCTTCGATCAAACAAACTTTGGCCAACATCGACACAACCAGTACTCTACGGACCAATCCCAACCTCAGTACTTGTATGGGACGAGCACAGAGGGCAGTTATCTTGTTTCTGATGATGAGATACAACAGTTTGGCCTCAGTCATTACACAAACCCTGTACAGCCTGTTTCTACTTATCAGTACTGAGTCTCCTTCTCTGACTTTAAATCAGTTGTCCAACTATCATCTCTGTTACTGTACTCCAAAAATACATGCAGCTCAATGCATCCATCACCTGTAAAAACACTAAGGTTAACAGCTCCATCAAGACCAGGAAAGAAACACCAATACACTGGATGCCAGCTTCAAATGAGGCTGATTTAACATCCTGTGGACATACAGGAGGCTTTCCCAAAGACAAACCCCATGGCACATCACATAAGAGAAAGTGAATCCATGCTTCCCAGGTTCCGCTACGTTACCCTAAGGATAAGGAAATCAGCTGATGTCTGTACACACAGTCAACTAGCAAATGTGACACAGGTGAGTCTGAAATCTTCTGCCCTTTTATGGTACATTTTTTTACTTGTGTGTGTTATCATATCAGTGTACATACTATACAGTCACTCCAACAGTAAAATTTGTTATCAGAACTGGACAAAAAAAAACGTACTTTGAACAAGAGGTTTCTTTTATGTGCACGGTTTGTAATACTTTCAACAGGTGTCTGCTCAGCCACCTTTCATAATATTTTTTGCTCTACATTCCCCTTGTGTTGCCACAAAAGTTTTTCTTGTGACACTGGGCTGTTCTTGGTCTGTCGAAAAAACTCGGTTAATATGCAAAATCACCATGACTACAGCATACTACCATGCCCCCTTTTGACTATGTAAGGGCATTGGTTTGGTATGTTCTTAAACAACATGAATGAACTGTAATAATTATCAGTGATGTCTTTAAAAAAAATGTATGTACCCTCGTCTCAACACAACACATGACTACCTTGGGCCCATTGAAATGTATAAAAAGATGCCACAAAAGTTTTAATGTTTTTTTTTTTTTTCTGTTCCTACAGGGTTGATCTAAAGGGGCTCCAGTGACTGCAAGATTTTCCCTCAGTACACAGGCTTGTCTGAAACTGACTCTGTACGTCTGTCAATAAAATAAAACAAACTGTTTGAAAGATGCAGAAATGGCCGACTTCTACAGAAGATGTGCTTTGCATGATTATTTTAAGCTTGTTGCAATTAGGAGCAGAAACAGTTTTGTTCTGGAAAAATTTTGAATTTCAGATTATTAAAGAGTGAAAGTGATTTATTTTTCCTTTTCTACATTTTCATAAGGGGAAAATGACACCATCTGGTGGAGAGTAGTAAAAATGATCAAAACCTCAGACTGACATTCAGATATAATAAAAAAGGACGTATTGTGCTTTAATGGAAGTGAGATCAAAAATTGTAGTTGAATTTGTTTCAATGGCACATCTTTTTTCTGCCTAACAGTACGAGTGAACACTTGTTTGTACACATTGAAGCTCAGATCAAGACAGCTCACAGTGCTGTATGAGTGTTGCAACATTTCACAGGGCTGATTTAAGAACATAAAGCATATAAGGCATTTAAATGAAATGGTATTTATCGCCCTAGAAGTGTATAGAGTAAATTATTATGGTTCAACTGTTACTATGAAATGTGTTGCCCTGTCCTGGAGGCAAAACCAGAGAATCTAAAATGAACAACTGGGGAAAATACTGATTGAGGATGGAATATGCATGACTTCAAGGTCATGGCATAAATTTATGCTGTTCACCCACCAGATATTCAACTGAACAGCTCTAAAGTCTGGATGCTCTCATTTTTTCTTGCTTTTAGACAAAGCAGAGTTACAAACTATTGCAAATAACAGGGTGAGAAGTAACAGACTTTCAGAAACCTGTTGTAAGCAGGTTTCAACTTGTCTCATTGCAAATATTCGTCCTAAATTGGACATGAAAATAATTGTTCATAAAATCAGTTCTGCATATTCTAAAACTTACAAGCCAGTATTTTCATTTCTATCCCTTATGCTGAATCAAAATAATGCACATCTGTAAAGGCATACCAGTAATACTAATGTTGTCATAGTCACACTGTAGTGTACAGATTTATCTGGTATCCTCTCACAAGCAGAGAGCCTGTTCTAAAGAGAGTGGAAGATGGTCTCCTGAGTCAGCTGTTCTCACTTCAAAAGGGTTCAACATCATGTCAGCTTGCTTGTTGTTGTGTTGACCGTACCTGTTCAATCAACCGTACATCTGCTCAACACCCAGTGCTACATCATTGGTCATCAGTCTCAACATATGAAATAGACAATTCTAGATGTTTTGTCCCCTTTAGAATTCGGCAACATTAGATTGACTTATTAATCCAATCAATCTCTTTTGCTCTACATGTGTCCATAATTTTGTCCAATTAATAAACAAATAACAAAATATTAACATTGGCTACGCCTTTATAAGCAGACATATCACAAGTAATACTCAACAGGAATTATTGTTATGGAAGACATAAAACAGGAATTTTCATTCAGTGAGTTAAAACCACGAGGGCCATAAAGGGGGTAAAAGTTAGGAAGATTCTAAGGGCCCATGACTGACAGGGGCCCCTAAAAAATACTTACTATATCATCAGTATTTTTTACATATGATTTTATACACTTTCTGCCAAAGGTCTTTAAAGATCTCTTTTCTCTTCACACACAAAAAATACAAAGTTTTAAGTAATATTAAGGCATCTTTTGCATGTGTTAGATCCCACAAATAACTTTCCTTTTGTAAAAAGAGGCCAATTTGTTGGAGGATATTAGTTTTGTTTATGCATTTGAAAAAAATGTTAGTAAAGCAAGACAAATGTGAAATTTTCCCAAGTTCTTAATCTTTTACAGAGTTAAAAGACTAGAGCTTAGATAGGCATGATGATAAGAAAAATAAAAACATTTTAAATGCCTTACATGGTTCAAAGTTGAGAAAATTCTGTATAGGACTTAGTTTAATTCACCTTTATTCCTAAATTTTGCGTGAAAAGTGTTTCCTCCACTGTTTGAACAGTATTTGTGTCTTTAAACAGAATGACTAGGCTGTGATACGTGGCAAGTTGTCCATTAGAAAAGTACATTGTCGTATTTATTCATCACACTTTACGAAAGTTTGGTTTAAGAAACTGTTTTGTGATTTGGTCCAATCCAATATGTTTTTGGGCCCAGAATTTCTGCCAGTGCCCCTGGCTGTAACACTTACCTTGAAACCTTATTAGCAACACTGATTTGACCTATTACTTCTGGTTGATCCTGATCCTGATTCTGTTGATCCCACCATTTAATATTTTTTTTTCCACCAAATTTAAGTGAGGGGTAAAGTGAAACCAAATGCTCTCTTGTTTTTGTCTCCAATGAAAGGACAGGTACTGACTGGAAAGAGATGTTTTGTGTTGTTGAGTGTAATCCAGGCTAGTTTAGTTTGCCATACCTTCTTTTCATGGTAAAAATTGCCTCAATATTTTTGTGTCATGGTTTGAGAAGATAAGATTGGTGTAATGGGGAATATACTTGGCATTGTGGTGTAGAGAGTGTGAAACAAACTAAGGTCTCACTCAATGTAGTCTTTCTTTGCTGTGTTTAGAAAATTCCTCCTGAAAGTCTGGATTGTTTGCTTAGTGTGAGCGCTCTGTGCAGTGCTTCAGGGCGGTTCACTTCCCTGGCCCTGTTACATTTGGAGGAAGTTGGCTTCAGCATGGCATATGCACATGCACGTGTGAGACTGCTCTACGGTGGCCTAAGAGAACAAACAGCCTACAACGGCTCCATGCACTTCAACAAGAGGAAAACATCTGGAAGAGCAAAAATGCCCAAAACAATCCAAACCCAGAAAATACCTGCAAGAGCAGAAACCCAACATTATCAAGTACAACAGAAGTGCTCCAGGCCTGATGGGGGCTCTGGAGCAGGAAAAGCATGTGGAGGAGACAGATGAGAGAGACTGCGGTCAAATCAGCTGATCCTAAATTTGAACTGCTCATGTAGATGAACCTTTACAGTAAATGCCCCGTGCAGAGATAGGGATGACAGGCAGGCTGAGTGACCTTATCATGTTCCTTTTATTCTCTTACCATCAAATGTGTGAAATATAGGAGTTTTGCATCAACGCTGGCCTTTAAGATGTCCAATTTTCCTACATGAATAAACAGAATGTAGGAAACTTTCTTCCATCTTTCAGTGTCCTATGTTTGGTGATCCCTTGCAAAGTCCAAACGGGCAATTTTGTGGTGTTGAAGGAGATGTGGCCTTTAAAAGTGACATATTTTGCTCCTTTTCTGTAGTTACCTCCGCCAAGGAGGTTATGTTTTTGCCAGCATTTATCCGTCTGTCTGTCTGTTTGTCTGTTTGTTCGTTTGTGTTCAAAATAACTTGAAAAGTTCTGAACGGATTTGGATGAAATTTTCAGGAATTTTTGGAAATGGGATATGGAAGAACTGATTACATTTTGGGACTGATCCGGATCATCTTGGCGGAGGTCTGCGCTCTCTGAGTGCTTTTCTAGTTTAACATGGATCCTTGATGTCTTCATGAAATGTTAGCAACATGCTTTGGTCCAAAAAGCCTATGAATCAAGCACCTGGACCGGAGCACCAGCAGTGGAAGTGCTCTGATAGACTAGAGAGGGAGCAAAGTGCTCCGCAGTACGAATCACATCCCGTTCACTATATGTGGAATTTGGGGTTACAGTCCTGAACACACACGTAACCGCAAATTCAAGCCGGTTACCAGATAACAGCGAAGCTCGTTTCCCTCAAACATTACAGGTAAAGCACACCATGCTAAACTCGGCGTAGTCACCGCAGCGGGACACAGCTGCAACTTAGCCTACTTTCCAGGCTAACGTTAGCAGAAACGGAGGGGTAATGGGGTTTGTAAAGGACTGATTATATTCAGCCAGCTGTTAAACTTCTCTTGACTAATGTAAGAATGCTCATACATTGAAGTTTATCCTTCAGTCTTTCAACAAGTAACGTGAACATTGACGAACATGTTGTGCAGTTACCTCTTCTTAATTCACTTCCCCCTGCTGTTAGCATTAGCTCATAGCAATGAGCAAAATAAATACTACAGAGTATTAAAATACTCACATTTCCATCATCAGGTTTGGTGACAGATTGTTGGTACTGAGCCCGGATTCAGGAAAAGTCTAGTTCCCAGTCCTGTGTTGAACTGACTGAAGTTGGAGAAGCAGTTGGCTGTGAAGTGACTGGCACACACATACAGGTTTTAGCCGACTGTATCGGCTTATTCCCTACAAAAATAAAATTAATCCACTGGGCCCTTTGGTCCTCCGAGGCTGGTAGTCTATATGTGAAGATATATGTGGCTGTTTACAAGCGACAACCGAGCAGTGATAGGTTTTGGGTCTAGACATGGTGTACACGATCTCTTGCTAACAGTGAAAACAACAATGGCGGCACTTCGCACAGAAACTTCTCAAGCCAGGGGGTGAGGATACTCAGGTAGAGGTAGGCGTATACAAATGAAATGAAAATCTTTGTTATGTAACTGTATATCAACAGACTCAATAGCTTACCAAACACCATGAGTTTACATTTATGTAGCCTGTTTAATACAGGTTTTGTTGTCTACTCTCACATGTTGTGGGCTGGGAGGCCGGCCAAATACCCAAAAATGTGTTCAAAAGTCTTGAAGAAGTGATTTTTGCATAATATGTCCCCTTTAAATACGTTTTTTGCTTTTTAAGCCCTTCCCTCGTAGATACCGTCTGATGATTATTGGGCTGCAGTCAGCACCAGCAAAACCCGTGTCTTGACGGACAGCCAATCTGATCCTCCGGCTCAGGGCCGGTGAGATTTTTTGGGTCTTCCACTTGAAGTTTTTGTTCCATAACCCTCATGATCTTCTAAGAAATTCAAAATGACTGTCATGCTGGGTCCAACCTTAGCAGTGATGATGCATTATGAGAGGCCTTGCTCATGCAGCTTAACATTCCTACCACTTACAAAGAAAGAAAGATCATGACCTTTACCATCAGGACCTCATGACAGTGTGAATACCTGACAGAAAATGACATGGAATCCAAATTTTTGCGCAGATTTTGGCTTTTAAAGGCTGTAGTCTTTAACTTTTGATCAGCTCACAAAAGTATGTTAAAGTTTTATATGCAGTTTTCAATAAGTTTTCTGCTCAAAATTTTTTGTCTCTTGCTCCCATTTCTTCTTTTTGCATTTTAAAGCTCTACTTAGAACCTTCTTAAGATCCAACAGTGCAAATTCAAATTCTTTCAATTTGTCACTCAATATTCAGTTATTAGGTTATTAATCTGTGTGAGGATAGGAATTATTTTCGATGTGTCAAAATGCAACCATCCGTGCTCTATGTGACGCCTGTTGTGAGTGTATCTCATGTAGTCTGAAGTGTGCTTAAGCAAGATTGATGTCGGGACAGGCAGTCATGCTAAGCGTGGCACAGATCATCAGCCCTAGTGTGAGTGCATCCTTAGCTTTCCACCTGCCAGCGTTAAGCCATGTTTAAATGTTAATTGTGAGAGGAGACTTAATCACAAATTGCATATATTTTTTAGCGAAACTAATGAGCAATGGCTTTAGCACAGTCTATGACAGTCCTATATCTCTGCCAGTATTCCTGTTGTTTCCAATAGTGTGAAGGTGTATAAGGCTGAAGGGGTAGAAACTTTAAACCTAAGAAGGCTAAGCCCGATCAAGGCTCACTTTGACACCAGGCCTGACAAAAAACCCCAAATGGTCTAAATTGGCTTAGTTTTGTCTGCACGTATGAACACAAATACCATGGTTTTCATTTAGACTTCACCAAAGCATTTCACCCTTTCCCACCCCTCCATTACATCACAATCAAACAGCAGCACAACTTCCTCTTGTGAGGAACAAGTGTGAATAAGCAAGTCAGGAAATGTTCTGGATGGTAACCCTTTGAAAATTTCAGGGTTTGCATGTGAGAAAAAGGCTTGTAGAACTCGAAATCCTGCCCCAAAGAAAGAAGAATGCACTGTAGGCATAATCTCTGACCATGTGCATGCAGAGCCCCTCTTTATGAATCACACACTGGAGTGGAAGTCAATATGGAGTTTAATGAGGATAGTCCTGCTGGAGGAGGTTAAGGTAATCCAGAGAGTCAATAATAGGTCCCTGAAGACTGCTTCTTTAAGAAAACTGCTGTTCAGTGAAGTCAAGGAGTCATACTTGTCTAGTCCATGTAAATCTCTCATTAATAGCTCATTTGAGGTTTTACAATGGAGTTAAATGTTGCTTGGACAAACCATGCAGACAAAGCAATGATTGAAAACAAATAGGGAGCACTGAGTGCTGCTAGATAATGTAATTCTTATGTCTCTAATCAAATATTACGTGATTTTCAATAAATTAGTTCATTAAATTGTTTTTGTAGTCATGCCCCTGACATAATACAACTATTTTTCTCTTTTTTTCTTTTTAACTTTATACTGACAGACCCTTGTGGGAGGGAAGGATCTGGGTTTAGAGAATTGCTGATGTGCAGGTTTAAGTTGCATTGCTTTTCTCCTTTTTTAACATCACGTTGCAGAATAAATCCACATGAGGAACTGTTAAAACACACAATAATGTCTACATGTAACCTCAGTTTTTAAAAAAAGGTCATGATAAACTGAAGTGTTAATTTGAGCACATCTATGTTCAGATTAATTATTGACTAAAGCACAGGTGTCAAACTGATCCAGTAAAGGGCCACTGTGGCTGCAGGTTTTCAATCCAACCAAGCAAGAACACAGCTGATGCAAATTATTCAATCAACTGGATTGTCTTTACACAGTTGATTTGTTGGATCAGGTGTGTTCTTGCCTGGTTGGAGTGAAAACCTGCAGCCACAGTGGCCCTTTACTGGATCAGTTTGACACCCCTGGACTATAGAAACCTAAAAATGGTGACCTTGGCATCTCCTTTCAAACACCATTGTGTACACATTCAGATATATTGTAACCCGGAAACTGTTTCAGTGTTGGTTAAGGATTGCTGTAAATGGCTGTGTAAACAAAGGTTTCAGACCATTAAACAGCTCTAAGCACAATTTAAGCCTGAACAGAACCTGAAAGGACACAAAACATCCCACAAGATCACAGAGAGGCCACAAGAAAGGACAACATTTATTAGCTATAGTTCGTTTTTTCTATATTAGGTTGAGGCCCCAAGGTTAAAAAAAAAAAATTAAATAAATGAGAAAGAGTAAAAGAACAGACAACAAACATAATTATCTTAGATTTAATGTCTAGACTAAAGACAGTAAAGGTGAAAAACATGTGTGTTCAATATCAATCCAATAATTTGGTTAGACATACATTATGTTCTCATCAAACCCAACAAATACAAAGTACTTCAAAATGTTGAAAAAAAAAAAATCAGTGCAAATAACTAAAAAAGAAAATGAAGTAGTGTTGATCACTTAGTGTTTATTTTCATTTTTATTTTTTTGTTTTTTTTACCTGAAGATCAAGCGGTCACACAGCTGCAGGTCAAATATTTAGCAATGTCTGAATTTAGAAAGAACAAAAGAAAAGGTGAAGTTCATGTTCAGGTTCATGTGAACTGTATGTCTCACCATAATTTTTTGGTTATTAACAAACGCAGATGCATTTGTGTTCAACTCAACATCCCAACTTCATTGTAAATGGGGCTTGTATATAAACACATACCCCCTAAGTTTGCAGCCGACCTATTTGTTGTGTTCTTGTCTGAAACATTCTTTCTCAAAATTATAATCAATCAAAACAATTTTGCAAATACAGACTGGTTATTTTTACTCTCAAGTTCAAAGCTGAACAGATGACTGGTGACAGCTACATAACTTCTGCACAGCCAGCAGAAGGAAAAAAAGGTTTAAAGCTTTAACCGTCCATTTAAAACTAAAAAGGCTGCATTTTGTATGTCTTTTTGTATAAGTTTTTACCTCTGTATTATCAGTGGCAATGTTTTGAAGTAACTTCAGCGGATTTTAACCGTCTTCACTGCACCTAAGGGGAGTAACTAATAATCTTCCATATTTCTGGTCTTTTATGCAGATTTGGATTGAAATTCATGAAACAGTAATGAAAACAATCACACTACACTAGCAAACAGTGCCTGTGTGCTCTCTCAGTCAAGGTTATCGTATATATCTGTGTGTGTAATGATGCCCTGTACAATTTTTATTACTCAGAATGCCATTAAGAGATTAGTGATTAATATTAGGGTTGAACTATAAAACCAAATACACTCTCATCCAAACTCACTACTAAATACACATATAGAGCTGCCAGGCCACAAAGTGAAGGTCTTTTGAACTCAGTTGTTGGGAAATGACTCCTCTCTGCTCTTAACTCGGGATCGGTGTATT
This sequence comes from Cetoscarus ocellatus, assembly GCA_037902135.1. Classification (NCBI taxonomy): domain Eukaryota; kingdom Metazoa; phylum Chordata; class Actinopteri; order Labriformes; family Labridae; genus Cetoscarus; species Cetoscarus ocellatus. The sequence goes on from JBAMNC010000303.1 coordinate 2,395,950, forward strand.
TCCTGGAGCAGCTCAAAGCAGAAGGATGTTTTGGCTGACCCTGAGATGTTAAATAGCCATGTCATGCTTAAAGGCTCCTGTAATGAGTCTTGTTTGACTGTTCACTGAACCCGCCCTCTTATCTGGCCCCGGGCCCTTCCTGCTTGGTAAAGGTCAATTATAAAACCAGCCTCCGACATCTGTCTGAGACAGCAGAATGGCTCCATCACCTTGACAGGCAGACTTGTGAGAGAAAAATAATCTTTTGTTTTGTTCATAAAGTATATAAAGATTGACTCTTTCAGCTAATTCTGTGCATTTTGTTAACCTGAATGGAGTTACCGGTATTCAGCGGTGGCGCCAACCTCGCTGCATACGGGTCCAGTCTCCCTTTGTCAGCCACTGAGGAGAGGGCAGCCCCAGTAGAGCTGAATGGGTCTGGTTACTACCAGTGTTACGGAGACAGGAGCAGTGAGGCCACTGTTGGATCTGCTCACACTGGCTATGAGACTCTTGATGCTCCTCCACACTATGACTTCTACACAAACACAGAGGTGTGGGGCCGACGGAGACGCTTCAGACCATCTCTGTATCAGCTGCACGCAGACTTTGAGGTGAGGAATCTTGATTTCTACTAAAACACACAGTATTTATCTTTATTTTCACACAAATAAGGAATCACAGGCATGCTTCACTTTGTTAGCTTTTCTGAGATCATTAAGTCCTGCCTGAAAGGTTTTAAGAATTGCCAGTTGTTGTTGATCTGTGTTCTTAATGTGTTTTTAATGTTTAATGCTGTTTCATGTTTGTCCAACAAACTTCATGTGTTTTATGTCTGTTTTATTCATTCATAGTTTTTATTAGTTTTCACAGTGAGATTTTACTCGCAACCAAATTATATTTTATCCTCACTCTTTCTTGTTTAATATGATCATATGAGATAACTAACATTTTGCCCAGGACCACTGAAAACTTTCTTCTTGGCCAACTCTGGAATAACAATGCTGATCAATATGCACTGTTCCTTTGTAATTAAATTAAAAAGAATAAAATCAGATTAAATGGAAACAAATTTGTAAAAAAAACTAAAATAGAATAAAATAAAAAACTGTTCTCTCCCTTGCCTCATCAAGTTTAATCTTAAATGTCTTTTTTTCTTAACTTCTCTTGTAGCCACATATATGGGCTCATGATTAGTCCTAAAAATAACTCCTAAAAAAGTTTAGAAATGTAACTCCGGTCGATTATTTCTCCCCTTTAAAAATTCCAGTTGGTATTGTATTTTGTAGTGTTGGAAAGCCTGATTAGTCACCCTTACAACAATGTAAAACTAAATCCTGCATATATGGACTGAGTAACACAGCTAAAAATTGTGTCAAAATCTCCTGCAACTGGAAGCTGGTGTTCCTGTACACAGGAGCTGCATTATATGGTATTATTTCCAAATTTAGGACTAAGTTCCATGAGACTGGTGAAGTCAGGACAGACTGTACAGTGAGGTAGACAAAACCCCAAGAAGACCAGTTTCTCACCCTCGCTTTAATGAGAAACCGCTTTCTTCCAGGGAAGACAGGATTTTGGAACAATTTTTTGGGGGCCCCGCCCCAAACTTTTGTCTGGTTTGCACATTCCACAAATGCATGATTTTTACAGTTACACTCCTTTGTAAAGGTATAATCAGGCTTTCCAATGATGTCTCTATCACATTCTTTCCAGGCACGATCAAATCACACCAGATATACCGGAGTCCCACCAACCACTGCTCTAGGGGGCTGCACTGAGAGCAGAATGCCATCTATTTAGTTTTTAACAACTCAAAGAAAAAACAAGACAATTCTTTTATGTTTGTATTACTGAAAATTATGAATAAGAACTGGACAGCTGAAATGCACAAGAGTTTTGACCGATTGTTGAATTCTAATCCTGTTTGATATTCATCACTCTTAGTTTAACTCATTGGTAGGTTTTTATTCCCATTTACACAGAATCATCATGTAGAATCATCAGTGCCCCAGAATGTAAGCTTGTAAATGTTAACAAAATGTGTATTAATGGTTGTTTTTGCTCAAATATAAGTAGGCACAGATCATATCAGATGTTAACAAAGCCTGCATGTGGCCTCATTTTACCTATAAGCTGTTTGAGTCTGAAATGGACACATTTAGTCTGAGACAAGCCCAGTCACTCCCAGTTTGATCAGATTCAAAACCATATCAGTGCACTAAAATACTAGAAAAGTGCTCAGAGAGCACAGACCTCCGCCAAGCAGCTTCGGTCCACTTTGGCAAAAATGGTCCTATCTGGCAATGTTAAAGAATCCTTTAAAAAATTCCTGGATCCAGATGGTGATCCGGATCACCCCCAAAATTTAATTGGATCTTCCATATCCCATTTCCGACAATTCCTGAAAATTTCATCCAAATCCGTTCAGAACTTTTCAAGTGATTTTGAACACAAACAGACAGACAAACAGATAAAGGCCCGCAAAAACATAACCTCCTGGCGGAGGTAATAAAAGCAGGAATATTTCTTGGCTTGTTTCCTCACTTTTTCAATAGCCATTGTCTCGTATTATCTTTCCAAATGTCTATTGCTGTAAACTTATGTACCGCACATTAAATAAAGGGCTTCAAAGCCCATTTATGTTTATTTTTAAATTAAAGGTGGATATTGCTCCAACAAAGCAATGTATTGTACATTCAGCAGATCTCAAGTGCAGGAAAAGTGGAACATAAGAGGTAGTAAATGCTTTCATTTTACCATGTGACCTCTACCTGCACATGCTTTAGTCCAGCTCCTAAATTACAGATCATTTATAACATAAAAAGCCATAAAGTTGCCCTTAAAATTGAGCAAACAAGTCCTCCTGTTTTGGGTCAGAAATGACTTGACTCACCAATTTTCTTGGTGGGGTTGAAGCAGCCTAGCTAAAAGCAGACTTGCTTCTTAGTTCCAGTGAAACAGCATGGAGCTGCACAGCGCCAGAGATGGATCGAGGCCCTGGGGGTGATTTGTTGTGTATGGCGCATAATGCTAAGCAAAGGGACTGTTTGAGAATGTGGGGTTAGACTTCAAAAACCACATCTGCCGCAACAGAGAAAGGTTAGTCACCTTGTTGTAATTTCTTCTGCTTTAGAGACATTTCTTCCCATTCTGAACAGCTGAGTTTATCTCTTCAGCTTGTGTGTTAACAGGTTGTAATCTCCCGTTAAGCTCTGACCTCTGATTTTGATCAGCTTTAAGTGGTCTTTGTAAATGTTTCCATGTCTGTTTTTCAAATACTAAAGAGGTAACTGATGTCATCTGTCATCGATGCCTGTCACATTTGTGTAGATGGGTGGATGATCCTTGTTGGAGAGACCATCCACCTATACTAATGTCAGACTGACACCATGTGCAACGTACAGTATTTGAGAATTTTCTCCCTGTTAAATGATCCGATCAAGTTGGTGTTGGCTGTGGCGATTGTGTATGTATTATTGTTTATTAAAAAATGATCAGAAATGATTGCATTCGGTCCATAGACTTATTTGTAGTACATGTAAGCAGGTCATCAGCAAACATCATTTTAAAAACACAGATTTAACATTAGACTTTAAGTGCATTTTTCAATTGCAAAATGTGAAATCTTACATGTATGTATTCATTGCAGACCTTATTTCAGGTGTTCATCTAAAGAGTGATTCTAAAATCCTGTAGATTTTGGGAGTTGGGAACCAGATGTGTGAAAATGTTAATGCCTGTGTTCTTGCATTAATTCCTGTTCCACTTTATAACGACAGCCTTTTTGCAGAGCCCAACAGTTTGTGCAGTGCATGTAGTCATTAGCTTTGGCTGGGTGCTTGGTTTGATAGTTTCATAGTAGCATTAAACTACCACATTATGTGGTAGACCTTATTTTTATGAACACTTTTTCGGTTATTGCAAAACTGGTCGGAATATAAATTCCCCACCTTGGAATTCAGAGGGAAATACATCACTACTTCTGTTTAATTGCTGTGTCTGCAAATGAAGTGCCTTGTTATTTTAAGGCTTTTTTTGTGTACTTTCAGTACAGACCCTTGCAGGTTACATTTAATTTTTCCAATATGTCATCCTATTATCTTTATCTAAAGGAGTTCTTTGCATAGTCTTTCTTCAGTATGCCCTCTTAAAGGTTTTCTTCTCCCATTGGATGTTATCAATGGTATCCCAGCTGCAAGACAGTTATCCTCTAAACTGCTCCTAAGGGCTTTACATGTAATGCATTAATCTCCCCTGCTTTCAGTACAGCTCATAAAGGAGTCACATTCATCAGCCTCCGTGGAGAGATATTTTCAGAGTATTCCTCAGTAGGCTGGAAAAAAATACAAGAGGCATTTAAAAAGAGAATTTTTGTATTGCCTTCACATCTCTTAAATGAAAGAAACAAGTATGCTCATGCTCAATCAGAGCCCTAAAGACCTGAGTTAATGTAAGTGCTAATATTGGCTTAAACAGCTTTCTAATATCATCCTTTGCAGATATTGGCAAGCATTTAATTAAATGCTTCTATAGTAATTTGTAAATAATAATAATAATAATAATAATAATAGTAATAATAATAAAAGAGCTCACTGTGATCAATAGAAATTTTACTTTTTTTTATTTACAAGTCCAGATCTTATGGTCATTACCATGAGTAACTGACAACCATCATTAAAAACAGAGAAACACCACCGTTTCTATCTTCATTGCAAGAATTGTGCCTCTTACCACCCTAAACTTTCTATCTTTCCTCTTTGAGTCTGAAATTCTCAATCTCTGCTTGTCTTTTCTTGGCTAGAGTGACACCAGACCTCCCATGTATGAAGAGACTTCAGGTGAGAAGATTGATGGAGGAGGGAGTTCTGAGGATGAAGAGGAGGAGCAGAAGGGGCCACCACCTGAACCCACCCGCTTTGGCTGGGTGCAGGGAGTCATGGTAAGAGCCTGGCTTTTAAAACAATCTGACCTGGCCTTTGCAAGTAAAAAACACTAAAACATCAAATACTTTGAGGTCTGCAGTACTTTGAGAAGCCTGAGACATGTCTATTTCTAAATTATTGTTTAGACCATCAATCAGCAACTAAATCAAAACCTAAAATAAAAGAAATCTACCAAACTTGAACCAGCATGATCACATAAAATCATTAAGAACAGATGCACATTGAAGTATGAAATGTGAATTTTTAGATGAACCCAAGATCCAAACTTTTTTTTATTTTTTGTAGGTTTTTAAGGACATTGTAGTTTGTTAATAACATTTCAACATAAGCTTAAAAGCATTATGATCAAAATAAAACGTTTTTGTTTTTTCCCAGATATTTCATGTTCCTTATGTGTTATTTATTTGTTTATTGCCAGCTTTGACAGTGCTAGTATGACAGCTTGACATTTTTTGAAGGGAAATTCAGGGTTGAAAAATAACTAAGTACATTTTTCATTTTCAAGTAACACAGTAAATTTGTGTACTTAATATCAACATTTTCTTTAGGCATTGTTGTATTTCATTAAACACTTGTCATAGACCTGACGACTGAGTAAAGTAAAAAGAAAAGTTAAATCTACTGAAGCATTTCCTGCTGCCATGATTTTAAAATTTGATGGTGAAACCAATTTAGTAACACTATACTCAACGCAGAAAGGTTTTTTTTTAAAGTGCAACAATACCGGTGTGATAATCAGCACCTAACAAATCAGAAACAGGATGTCCACAAGAGTTGATAACTTTTAGATCAATCATTCATTAACAACATTAATCATAAGTAATACTGTGTGTTTAAGAATAGGTCATATAATATTCATAGGGCCAAAAAATATATCTATTCAGTTTTTCATATTTATTTTTTTTAATACAGTCAGCTCGGGAAAAACCAAATGCACAAAATGCATTTTCACTGATATCCACAATGTCTACATTTCTGTGTCTCAGGGCATATTTGTAATTCAGTGAGATTATTACATGGTTAAAGTCAAACATAGGTGCAATAACAGGAAAAAAATAATCTGCACACCACAAAAAGTTGACTTAGAATACTCTGTCTATTTTAAATGAAAGACTTTTTACCTGAAAATATTCAAAGAGGACTATTTTTTTTTTCTTACTTCTTTTAAAATAACTGTACTTTTCTTGAGTACAATGTATTTGTACTCTTTCAACCATTGGTAAGTTGCACCATCAGTAAAATTATATTCCATGTTTTTAAAATGGCTGACCATCAGATGTTTACACCAACTTTATATGGCGATGGACAACCATTCACACTTAGATTCTGAGTCACCAGTTCCCCTAACAATCTGTGGGTGGTAAACTGGAGAAACCAGAGAAAACCACCTATGCCAAGGGAGAATATGTAAACTCCACACAGAACGGCCCCGACTGACTTGGGGAGTTGAACCACCAACCACTTCTGCTGTGAGGCACGAGCTCTACCTCCTGCACCACTGTGCAGCCCTTTATGGAATTATGTGTTATGCCGTTCACCTGAAAAATAAATATGACATATATTGACATACACTGACTCAATGTATTTTTTTGTATACATATCTTATTCAGTAGACTGAGTTTAAACTAATGCGCAAATTCACATCAGTTTCATTTAAAAGTTTCTATTCAAACACTGTTGAGTATGAGCCAAACCTTAATTTCTTATGTGACTAGTAATTTTGTTACTGCGGGGGTGCCAAAGTAAAAAATTTCTATGATGAATGTCAGAGAGGAGAGCTCCTTTATGCGATGTTAAAATCACATCGAAAACAGAACCATGTCTTTTTTCCTCGGTCAGAAGTATAAAAAGTCACCATGTGTCTTCATTTCTTTGCAGATCAGATGCATGTTGAATATCTGGGGGGTGATCTTGTATCTAAGGCTGCCTTGGATCACTGCTCAGGCTGGTGTTGGTGTGTCCAACCAAACTTCCATTCGTTTTTCCATTTTCAAGAGCTTTGTCCATGCTTTATAATCCAGTTTTTATCAACCAAAAAATGTAAATAATTTCCTTTTCTCTGGTATCTTTACTTTAGGTCTGACCTGGGTGATTATTCTTCTGTCTTCTTGTATAACTGGGATCACTGGTCTCTCAACCTCAGCAATTGCCACCAATGGAAAGGTCAAAGGAGGTCTGGAGGCTCAGCAAAATATACAATAATCTGCTCACTTCTTTTTGTCACAGCCGTAATTGTTTTGTTACAAGTTTACCAAATTTTCAGATAAATATATTTTATGCTGCTGCTTTATTTTTTTGTCTTGAGGTGGCACCTACTTCCTGATCAGCCGCAGCCTGGGTCCAGAGCTGGGTGGATCTATTGGTCTTATTTTTGCTTTTGCCAACGCTGTAGCTGTGGCCATGCACACAGTGGGCTTTGCTGAGACTGTTACAGACCTCATGCGAGTACGTGGTGGATCAGTTTAATATAATATGAAAGAGTAAAGAGACTGAAATATGCCTCTGATAACAAAGAAAAAAATGAAAACATTTTCCCTCAGGAACATGGTGCTGTCATGGTGGACAGAACCAATGACATCCGAATTATTGGCGTCATCACAGTCACATGTCTGCTGGGCATCTCTATGGCTGGCATGGCATGGGAGTCAAAGGTGAGTATAAGCAATCAAACTAAACATTAATGTGGTGAATATGATGTGACAAGATTTAGATGGACACATTATCCTCAAGAACCTTAATGCTAAAATGTTACAGAAATGACATGACTCATTTATTTTACCTTATTTTTGCTTATTTCTGTTTTTTGTAGACAGGCCTCAGTCAGTAAAACTATTTTCCACTAAAGCAGCTTAAAAAAAAAACTAGTCCAGTTCAATTAACAGACTGAGATGTAGCTATAGCTTAACTTAACCTTCCATGTAAATATATTGATGACTGAACCTAAACAGCTTCACTGTTTCACTTCAGCGGAGGAATGTCTTTGTTTTTAACACTGGTTACAGGGTATGTGAATTCAGTCTCACCATGGTCCCTGCAGATCTTTGAAAAAACTTCAGATTAGATTTTTTTTAATCAGTTGCCATAGAAAGTCTTTGGAAATCTTTTTGTTCCCTGAAGATATTTTAAATTTAGAATGAATACAGACTAAGACCACCCTTGTCAAAAAAAATCCTCTACCTTTATGCATGTACACTCTCTCATTTTCTCTTTTTGGAGAGCATACCAACTTGCTATTCTGTTATTAAATGTATTTATAGCACCCTGGCTTATTGTGTTTTAGTCAAATAACAAGCTCACCTCGGCAGTGAAAACATTTTAATCCCTTTTTCTCTATATGGGTTTTTACTAGGTCTTTAAAAGTCTGTAGGTATCTTGCTTTCATTTTTTTCTACCTCAAAGTCTCCTTAAGATTTTCTATAGTGATGAAGCTCAAATGCAGGCATAGGTGTCACAGATAATTTGGATGATCATAGATTAGTGGTTGAGTTTCACAATGCTGTTCATGATCCATTGGGTGAGAGGTGGGCTTCACCCTGAACCTTAAAGCCAAAGACAGACAACCACTTATGCTCACACTCATACGTAAGCGTAATTTGGAGTCACCAGAAAACCTAATGAGCATATTTTTGGTCTGTAAGAGGGAGCCATGGTACCTGGAGAGGACCCAAGCATGCACAAGGAGAACATGCAAACTCCACATGCAGAGGCCCTGACTGACAGGGGGCAGTGACCTTCTTGCTGTGAAGCACGTACTCTACCTGCTGCACCAACGTGCCAATTCATAATTGATTTTCATAAAAAAAAATTCTGTGTGTCAAAAGTGTTTATTTCAGGATCTGCTTCAGCCTGCAATGCACTAAGAGGCTGGGCATCATTATTTTACACAACAAAAGCATAACAACGTGTTCACAATATACAGCCGATGTTTATGTAGTAATTGTAACAACTTGTTTACACAAGTTTGGACTCTGCAGTATAAAGTGTGGTTAAAAAAATAAAAAAACGCTAATAATGGATTCATGGATGTTTTGAATAGATTCTGAATATCAACAATTCAGAAATACAATTTCAATCAAATGCAGGCTGATTTTTTGGACACCTCTGATATCTACCATCAGAAGGCCAAGATGTTTCATATGTTTGGTAAAAGATGCATCCAAATGCCAACTGTCAACTATTTTTCCTTCTTCAGGCTCAAGTTCTGTTCTTCCTGGTCATCATGGTGTCTTTTGCCAGTTACATTGTAGGAACAATCATCCCTGCCTCACCACAGAAACAAGCAAAAGGTTTCTTTAGCTACAAAGGTGATTATACTCTCCTTTCAGGTGTTTTCCAAAATAATCTGGACAGGTAGTAAAACCTTTCTTCGTTCACTGTAGAGGCGACTTATTCATTTCAAAAGAAAACAAGGTTCACACAAAAATATGCAAAACTGCTTGCTGATTTATACCTCAGTAAAATATCTATTCCAACCCCAACAGCTGAAATCTTTGCTACAAATTTTGTGCCAAACTGGCGAGGACCAGAGGGCAGCTTCTTCGGCATGTTCTCCATCTTCTTTCCCTCCGCCACAGGCATTCTGGCAGGGGCTAACATCTCAGGAGATCTAAAGGTGTGTTATTTTTGACACTCTGTTTTGATCCTCTCTACCTTTTTCAGCCTTTATTTGATTTTCAGTTGACATGCATTCTTCTCAGTCTCAAGGACGTTATTTCAAACCACACAAACCCTTCTTTGTCGATGCAGTGCAGGCCTCGATGCACATCTTATGTTAATGGAATTTTAAACAAATGTCCTTCATCCTCTCATCCACAGAATCCAGCAGTGGCCATCCCTCGGGGAACACTGATGGCCATATTTTGGACCACAATTTCCTACCTCATCATCACTGCTACTATTGGTACTGTTGATCTAAACTGCAATTCAATACCATTTTTTTCTTTATGGATATCTCCATGTACATGTTTTTACAAGAAGGATCTGTCTGAATTCATCATTTAAATCTAAACTGCATATCCTTGATTCTGTGTGACTTCATATGAACTAAATAAATTACTTTAAGAATTTTCAAGCACTATTGGTTTATAGGCAATATCATTTTAAATGGATCAGACCACAACTTCAAACAACACAGTGCCTGTCAGAGCCCAGCAGAGATGAAGTTTCACACTGACACATTTGTTATCAGTCTATAAATGAACAAGATTATTATTATTATTTGTGTCGTTTAAAGATAAGAGGTGGTGGCTACAGTTGTGGGTTACTTGTGCTGAATGCTAGAAGTGACTTAAAACCTGCCACTGGCCTGTGATAAATTTGACGGACGAGAACATTTGTTCAATTGCCTTCAAGTTTTTCTTGAAATCACTTTTTAAGGCAGTGATTCTCAGCTGGTGGGTCATGACCCAAAACTAGGTCGTGGACTCTTTTCCAGTGGGTAGCGAGCCTTTGCCAGGGCAAAAGAATGCAAGGATGAAAATCCTGTGCTTTTATTTTGAAGGGTCTTGTTAATGTAGTGGAGCGCTGTCTTTTCACACTGTGTAGGTGGCGACATTACCATGTAATGCAAATTGACACATATTTTGATAGACAGGGGTTTTTTATATATTCAATAAGTAGGTACTCAGCTAAACCTACATGATCTTAAGATTTTTTTGAAACAACATCTTGGTAGCTGGACTTTATCAGTCCATGTTTTAGCTCATGAAAGCTCTGTTGAGTCTGTTATAAAAGGCTGGAGTTACTGTATTTTGTGTCGTAACAGCCTCATGATCAACGGCTTATTTTGTGCTTCTGATTGAATATTATTAATACAGAGCAGTTCAGTATGTATCCACTGATGCAGGGTTATCACAGCTACAGTTAGATTTTTAGTCTTGAAACCTTTTGTCCTTGAGATTCACTTTTTGGTTTCAATTAAAATGCAGCTAATCAGACATTAAAGAGTATATTCCCTTCTCCAGCTCTGCCACATGCAGGTCATTTTGGTTTCTCATTAAACTTTTTTTGTGCGTGTGTGTGTTGGCATACTATGATATTTTGTACCATCTAAGGTTCAAAGTGTAGCCTTTTTTTCTATTAAACAAATTTGAGAAGTTGAAAATTTTCCTCGATTTGGGCCTGGGCTTGTCATTTAGGGGTAATGGTGGGTCCTGAGGCCAGACCAGTTGAGAACCACTGTTTTAAGGGATAGGGTCCAGGAAACTGTTCAACTATTTAAAAATGTTCCAGTGATTTTGGAAACAGTCCTTCTGGTGAGTAAAATTTGTCCCAAAATTCAAAGTCGCTCACAAAAAGAAGATCTGACACAGATATGAAGTGGCTTAATCACACAAAGTTTGATTGACTGAATAACTTTAGTCATTCTGGACAGTAGAAACTGAACTGTTTGATGCAACTCAAAAGAACTAGTGTTGCTGAAACATTTTAATACCATTTGGTCTGAGATGATTCCTTGGCTGAGATCTGCTCCACACTGCCATGCCCCTGAAATGGGAATAGCTAAAAATATATTTGGACGATATGATACTGACTGTCATGTGCAAACAGACAGTATCTCTCCTTGCTTAAATACTCAACATAAGGGTTATGTTTTGTTAAAATTAATTTTTAACATTTACTTGTACAAAACAAATACAAAAGTGTACAACAAAAGAAATCATGTTCATGCTCTCAAACTGCATTCTTGGGTCAAAGTTAACTGTGTGGTCACATGCACACGTGTCTTTGTTGTTCAGCCTCTTGTGTGGTCCGTGATGCCTCTGGCCGGTTGAACGACAGCCTGTATCTGAGCTCCTCCAATGATACCTGCGTTGGCTTGGCTTGTCAGTATGGATGGGATTTCACCAAGTGTATCAACAACAAGACATGCAACTATGGCATCAGTAACTACTACCAGGTCAGCAAAGCTCACATAATCACAAGAGTCTTGAAGATATGCTTAAAGCTCATTGACAGAAAGTCCGCTTGTAATCCAACTCTCTCTTGAGAAAGAGATGAGCCGATGTGATAAAAATATATTTGTGTCTTTAGTCAATGAGCATGGTGTCAGCCTTCGCTCCTCTTATTACTGCTGGTATATTTGGAGCAACACTGTCCTCTGCTTTAGCTTGTCTGGTGTCTGCACCAAAAGTCTTCCAGGTAAAAAACACTCATATTACATCGAATAAAATACATTGTCTACAAATGAACCTTTTGCATGTTAAAAGAAACACTCAAACATTTGTGTTGTTTTTTTGTCTTGCCTCACTCCAGAGTCCATTACAAGCAGGTAGACACCATTCTTTTGACTGTGCGCACAGTAACAAGGAAGAGACAGCCAAAGCTCACCCACCTCTGGTTAGCTTAGCTCAAACACTGGGAGTATATGGGTAGTGCTTTAGCTTGTCTCTGCCTACAGTCTTTAAATCTTCCTGTGTGCTTGTTGTATGTTTTATTGACAGTGTTATGTTATGTTATCTATTTTTAGACTAAGATTAGCACTTCATGCAGTTTTTGAAAGAAATACTTACAAAACTAAATGTACAAACCACCACGGAAGTGCTTCCCAGCAGGTCAACAAAACTAAGCCTCTGTTTATGAGTTAGCAGAAGATTGGTACTAAGGATTATGGCCGACTTTATGAGAGAGGATGAGGAGGATTTTTTCAGGACTGACGAAGATCCACAACCTCACCTATTTGAACCAGAATATATGCAGCAGAAACTACATGTTTTAGAAGCTGAGGCAGAACAGTTTGTTTTATACGTATTTCATTCAAAAATTACATAAAGTGCGAATCTTAGTCTAAAAAAAAACAATGTAATAAACACGGTCAATAAAATAGTTCAGCAGGCACACAGGACCGTTTAAGAGTTATCTGATGCCTGTAGACAGAGGCAGGCCAACGCTACCCATATACTCCCTGTGTTTGAGCTAAGCTAACTAGCGGTGGGTGAGCTTTGTCTGTCTCTTCCTTGTTACTATACGCATAGTCAAAAGAATGATGTCTACCTGCTTGTCATGGTTGGCTGTGAAGCAAGACATTTAAACAACAAAAATGTTGGAGTGTACCTTTACTGTTTGTGGCCTTGTCCATCTCCATTAAAAAACACTTTTCTATCTACTTTTTCACTCGTCGAATATTGAAATATTTACTATTGTCTGACACCCTGCTTCTTCTGATAGTGCCTTTGCAAAGACAAACTCTACCCTCTCATTGGATTCTTTGGAAAAGATTATGGAAAGAATAACGAGCCACTCAGAAGTTACCTGCTGGCATACGTCATTGCTGTGTGCTTCATTCTCATTGGTGAGACTTTAGAGATCTTTTGACCTCTGTAGTTAAGCAACAAGATTTGCACTAGAGTGGTGCAGGGATAACATATTTGTGTAGGCCAGTGCAGAACTAAGCATCACGCTGGTCCCCTTGCCTGTAAGCACTACACATTTTTTTTGTTTTTTACTTAAACGTAATTGATGAGAGTGAAAAGCTGTTAGTCAGCTACTATGGAACTACAGCATGGTGGTCATAACCCAGTGACCTGATCAAGTTGGTTCTCATGGCGGTGACAATAATGTAGGAATAACTGAATATTAAAAAACAATCAGAATTTCTGCTGTTTGGTCCCCAGCCATTTTTGTAGTCCATGTTAGTAGTTAATTAGCATCCGTCATTTTAAACAAACAACTACAGTTTAAGATTCAAAAGCAGGCAACATCAGATGCATTTTATTATTTCCCGTGAAACATTAAAAATCTGTTGTGTTTGTTCATCACAAAACTTATTTCAGTCATTTATCCAAAACTTGTATTCTAAACCCTATTCGAAAACCAGGAAGTACTCATCGTAACTCACTGAAGGGTTTTTGGTCTCATTCCTGCACCGCTCGATACTAAACCAGACGAAAACCAGAATCAATAGAAAATAAACTGAGATCAGAAAGACATTATATGGAGTTCACGAAATACCAATGAGAAACAATAACTATCTAACTTGTGTGCCAAAGGAAATTTAGTGACTAAGAAATATTTCAGATCTAAAAGATTTTACAATGATGAAGGTGACAGAATAACTTTGACTCAACTCTTTATATTATTTGATATTTTTGCTTAAATTGTGCAGTAAAATATGAATTTCTGCTTAATGGTATTACCTTAGTACTATTTTCCATCCAAGCTTTAAAGTTAATCAAGTCTTGGCAATAAATGGAGATATTTTCAAAGTTTGTGTCACATTTCAGAAACCCGATGGGAGCTTACACTTTTTACAGTTAGTTCTTGGGTGCTGAGACAACATTTAGAGACATTTCAGCACCCCTAAAAAGATGTCCCACTGGGAGAAAACAAACTGTTCCAGCAGCAAAAAAAAAAGAAACAACTGTGATGTATTTTCATGCTTTCTTTAGCATAACTCATTTTAAAAAGACACCAGTCAATTTGATGGTTCATTTAGGGTTTTTGTTGTTCTGGTACCATTTTGCAAAACAAATTAATTCTATAACATCACAATAACACACTCTCTGAATGGACATTTAGACTCTTAAATGTGTGAAGCACTAGTCATAGGAGATGGTGTTTTTGTGTCATCATCAGCTTAATGCTGCAACAAGAGCATTCTGCAAGAGAAGACTGAGGGTCATGACCATCAGAGACAATAACAACAACTTTTGTTCAAAATGGAAACTGAATACATGAAACTATGACTGCAAACAAATAAAGCTGGATGTTGGTGATGTAAAGGGTAAAATGTATCAATGAAGCATAAGTCTCTAGATTTCACTCTTTATCTCCCTGTCTTTTTCTACACCAGCTGAGTTAAACACTATCGCACCCATCATCTCCAACTTCTTCCTCTGCTCATACTCTCTGATCAACTTCAGCTGTTTCCACGCCTCCATCACCAACTCACCAGGTAAACAGTCTCAGAGGTGTCTGAACACAGCTGTTACTGACCCGCTGTTCTTAACATGCTTCTTCGTGTGGTTGAGGTCTACACACTGGGTAAGAGGGATGTTCCTGATGAAATACAAACTTAGTAATTTAGCAAAAAACATCACACATCATCATCCCTGTCGGACACAAACCTCATGTCTCCAAAACTGCTACTGTTCGGTGAATAAAAAAATGCTTTACAGCTGAATGAATGGATATTTTATTGTATTATTTGTTTGAAAATGTATAAAAACCCACTCACCACCATGAAAGGTGACCAAAAGCACTGTCTTTTGAAAAAAGAGAAAATCATAAAAATGGTGGTCATATGGGCAGCCAATTAGCACCAAGCTTATTTTCATAGCCTCTGGCTGCCTCCCCACCCACACAGATCAGAGAATTTCCAAAGGGTAGGGCAAAAGAGTGGCATCAGATCCTCTACAGACACATGTTAAAGAAAAGTAATAACTAAAATGTAAGGATTGTTACTGACTGAATCTCGACAAGATTTTTTTTGTAGGTTTTTTCAGTTTAAACTAGATTAAAACATACAGTAAAAGGGCAAATATTACTTGAATGTGATCAAGACTTATACCACTTTTCATTTAAAGACTACAGCTAAATCAAAAATCGCTGATAAAAATCAACAGTCCTTGCAAAGAAAACTGCTGGCAAAAACACCATTTAACTTTGAAGCCCACATCATGCTCTGTACAGACGAGACAAAACATCACATTGTCTAGTTTATGTGTCTTCTTGTAAGCCATCTTTATTTCCTTGCTCCTCTATTTAGCAATTTAGCTTTTATGTCTGGTGAAATTATTGAGTAACGTTAAATCAAATTATTACACCAACAGATACAGTAATAACAAACATCCTAACATTGTGCGACACTATAATTTACACACAAAATAATACATTAATATATATAGATATATATAAACTCTTAAAAGAACAGAAACACTGCCTACAAAGGGGAATGTACAAAATGGGAGGAGGGGGTCAAAACAAATTTATAGAAATAACCAAACCAGACAAGAGGAGGAGCTGCAAAGTATTAAAACGATAGAACCAAAGTCCTCCATAGACAAACAGAAAAAAAAACATTTGACCTTTTGAAATGTAGGTATTTAATACTGTTATCTGGGCATGTTTAGTAATTTATGCGTGTGTGTCTACAGGCTGGCGCCCTTCCTTCAGGTTCTACAGTAAGTGGCTGTCACTGCTGGGTACTGCCTGCTGTGTGGTCATCATGTTTCTGTTAAACTGGTGGGCGGCACTTATTGCTTTTGGCATCGTCTTCCTTCTTCTGGGATACACACTGTACAAGAAGCCAGGTAACCTGACTCACATGCTGTTAGACAAACAGGAACATCAATAATATGACCCTCTGCTGTCCTCTGTGGTTAGCTGTAAATTGGGGCTCCTCAGTCCAGGCCAGCTCCTACAACATGGCTCTGACCCAGTGTGTCGGTCTCAACCACGTGGAGGACCATGTCAAGAATTACAGGTCAGTACAGCTGTGCATTAAGATCTGAAGATTCTCTGCAAAGCTTGGCAAAGCAGGGCTACCTTTATACCAGTCTTTTTTTATATATATTTTGGATATACAAACAAACGAAAAACAGGGATACTCTTCTTCTGGCCAAATAAAATCAAACTAGAGGGTCATGTGTAACTAACTATTACCTTTAGTGATGCAGGGGGATTGGTGTCAGGATGGGTACCAAAAATACCTGACAGGGGGTCTAAAGGAATCAACAGGCCTTAGGCTTTATTAATTGTGTGTACTCCCAATGGGCTTTTAGGGCAGGTCCAGAACATATGAATGTGGAGGGCAGGAGATTGCTTGCATCTATTCCAGGTGTTTCTAACATTGGGTTGGATCCGGGCAAGCTGTATGTTGACTTTAACCTGTTCAGCCCGAGCCCCTTTTTTAAGCCTCCTGCTCGAAACCCATACCCATAAAGAAAAGAGTGTATCCCTGCAACAACAAGGTCTTTATGAATAATTTTGGTGTCATAATAAAAGTAGCACTTGAGAGATTTGTCCAGATGTGTAATTATCAGTATATGTGTTACTGGGACAGAGTAAATGAAGATAGAAGTCAGAATAATTTCAAAATGTCATCCTCGCCTAAAACAGAAACAATTTTTTATTGTGAATATCTCTCTTAGAAATGATGCTGGAGTGGCTGTGAAACTCTGAATAATAAAATATGTTTACATCATCTCTGCGAAGGATTATTGTTGTAAAGTGATGCAGAGAAAAATTAAAGAGGTTTGATAACAATACGGTCAGGCGAGGATTTTGGAAAACAGTGCATATTGAGCCAAAAGTCAAAAATATATGTTTTTGTCAAATAAAAGTAGACATGACTATGGTCTTAAAGGCACAGTTCACTGCTTTTGCTGTTGTGTGGAGGAGCTTTTCTCCTGAGCCCCAGCAGACCCAAAATTGGGTCCTATTGGGCTGAAGAGGTTAATAAAGAACATTGCACTGAATAAGGTTAGGGCAGGCATATATGGAACAGAGGGGGACCAGTTTTAAAGTCCCAGTGTTGGTTAGATAAGTTTGTATTGTACAGTCTGCTCTCCTAAAATGTTCTGAATTAAGAAAGTGAGTTTGTAGAAGTAGAATTCAGAGAGTTATATAATGTGGAGATACATTTCTTTTGAAGAGGATCTAGAGCTGAGAGGTTGTCTGTCAGTGTTTTGGGGGATCAGTTTGGAAAGAGGGAACTTTTTCTTAACATAACGTCTGATCTGAAAAATGTAAAAAGATGAGAATTTGTTTGGTGATATTTAGCAGATAAGTCAAGAGATGCAAAGATTCCATCTTTGTAAAGGCCCTTAATGCTGACAATACTTTTATAGAGCTACCTTTTCTATATCATTGTTTCTGAATTATTTCTGGTGGTTAAAGGGCCCTCTGCTGCAGATTGTATTAGGTTTACAAAGTGTTTGGTAATCATAAATGTCAGTCAAATAATGAAGATAATAACTGATCTTAAATTAGTGTGGACAATTAAGAAGTAAACTTTGGATTAAATTGTGCTTGTGTAGGATATACAAAGAAAGTTCTCTGTTCTCTGTTCTATCCTTTAAAATAAAAAATAATTTTAGCAGTGTTAACAATCCAGGGGGGAAACTACCCTGTCTTTCAGGGGGATTTTTCAAAACGTCGTCATCTGATCTAAGTTAGAGGTTGATTCTTATGTTTTGATTGAAACCTTAAATAGAACATGCAGGTTTGATATTAGAAAGAATAATAACAATTCAGTTTGCTAAATTTGGTTTTGACTAGTGTTCATGAAAGGAGAATATGCATCGTCATGCAATCCAGTTTACTTGTAGAAATTGACTTTGGGGTGCTGATTTGGCTGAGTGGTAAGCAACCAGGCACAACCCATATTCATGTTTCTGCCAGCCTGGGCTCAAACCCAGCCTGTGGCCAGTTTGCAGTGTCCATCCCCCACTCTCTCTCTTGCTTTCCTTCACAAACCTATCCACTGTCACTCTACACTCTTATGGGGGTTTAACTGTGCCAACAGGGTTGGATAGTCCCAAAGGCAATGATGGACATGGAGCTGTGCTATAATAGAACTTTACTGGTTTATCTATTTTTCATTCGGATCAACAAAATGACTATTTTTTGGCTTACAACTGACAATTTCATCTCAGAAACCTGTTTTCTGGAGCCTTAATGTTTTGTCTTTCTAATTATTGGTGACTAAAAAGAACTGCTCAAACAGTGACACTGCTGGAGAAATCAGGGATAGTGTGAAGTCACACAGGACTCGAGACATTTCTGAGGAGGAATTGAAAAGGCCTCAAGAAATAACAGATGTGTCCTTCACAGCCAGAACTCTCACCATTTTAAGTCAAAAATTGTCCTATCGACATCCTTCACACCCCTCTGCTTTGCTTTCTGTCATTGTCTGTCTTGATGGGGTCTTTCGTGTGTTTCATCAGGAGACTTTGATTGTGTACACAACCCAGTCTGAGAGAAATGTTTCATCCAACATTTTTAAATTGTTTTATAATCAGAAGTATGTAATGATGTAACTACTACATTGAATGAACTGTTGATTTTGCTTTTGTTTCACGTGACGGGGGGTATCATGTTTTTGTCCATTCACCATCATTCTGTCTTAATCCTCTTGTTTTCTTTTCTTGTTTGTTTTCCTGAAACTTTGTTTTGCTAAGTCTGTCATGTTGGTCATAATGCTAAAAAACACAAAATGCCTAAAAAAATGTATACCCTAAAAATTAATGTACCTGATTTACTATTGAGTAAGAAAAAATAAGAATGAAAAATATATATATATTGTAAGTATAAGCTTAGTGTCACAGATTTGATTTTTTTTTTTCTTTTTTTCAAGAAGTATCATCACTGAAAAATCACTCAACATTCATACATCACTTATTATGCACATGGCAGTGGGGCAGTGAGGCCTGTCTTAGTGGGTAAGGGTACTTACACCCTGGATTGGTCATCCATCAGTCACCGGGCTGACATAAAGAGACAAACAACCAGGCACCTTCAGGCAGTTTAGAATCACCAATAACCTGTAAAGCATGTTTTTTTGCCAGTGGATGGAAGACAGAAAATCTGAACTTGTACACGGGGCAGATTCAAGCTCCCCTCAGAAATCCCCTGACCAGCTTGGACAGCACCAACCCCTGCTCCACCATGCAGCTCAGTAACTGACATCACCTTATAAAAGTGTTGTTTTTAACACTTTGAATAAAAAATTACTTTGTAAAAGTGTGCGGCATTAAGGTCATAATCCAAACTAATGTATGGTGCATTACAATAGAGAATACCCTGACTGTTTCCCACTGTGTTGCTCTTCCATCAATCAGGCCTCAGTGTTTGGTTCTGACGGGCCCTCCCAGCAGTCGTCCAGCTCTGGTGGATCTCGTCACCTGCTTCACAAAGAGTCTCAGTCTCATGATGTGTGGGAATGTGATCACTGTGAGCACAACTTACACGTTATCAGATATTCATGGTTTGATTTTAGTGAAAACACAAAACCTAACACAGCTTTATATATTAAACATTCATGTCTCAGCTGTAAGAGTGACTTTAGTTTGTTTTTATTTGCCAGGCTGATCCCTCTCCATCAGCAGTGGATGATGCCAGTGGTGATGGTCACATAAAATGGTTAAACCAAAGACGAGTGAAGTCATTTTACAGAGGCGTGGTAGCTGCAGAGCTACGATCAGGAGTTAACATGCTGCTACAGGTAAAAATACCAGTGCCTCTTTCTTTCTGTTCTTTTCAAGTAATAAACAAAAGAGCATACATGCTGTCTTTTATGTATCTAAACCCTGGCCCCTTATGACACTGAAGCCAAATTATTCTAAAAGATAGCCCTTTGTGTGAAAGTTTGAGACTGAGATACAATCAATTTGCAATACCATCTGACATTTGTGAATGAATGTGTGAGAATATGATTGCATAAAGATCTTTGGGATCATTGGGACAGAAAGCATTTCATTAGTGACATTCACTGAGGGATGGTTTATCATTGACTTTGTGTGGGCCTGACTTATATGGCTTACCCTGGAATCGATAAGGATTGGCAGGAAACAGTGTTTGTCAGTCATTCCTATGCATATTTGTAACTGTGTAATTTTGCCATTTGTATAGTAGCATGACATTTTTATGAAGAAGGATCATTTTAGCCTGCACATTAAATAAAATACCTTCATAGCAAAAGTCATGCGATAACTGACTGCAAATCTTGTTTCTAAGTTACTGAAACAAACAAACAAAAACATACAGCATAAGAGTTTTTTTCTAGCATGTCTCACACTCTTTTTCTCTTTTTTGTTAATTATGTGTGGGGGGTTTTTACTTACGGTGTTGTTCAGTTGTGTTGTTTTTATAGCAATTACCCCACAGAGTTTGCTGCCATTTATTTTTTTTACAGAGAGAAATCAGGACTCGTCTTGTCTGACATAGCATGTTTTATTTATTATTATTTTACAACTCTCTACAATCTTTTGAATTTAACGAAACATCATGTTTGACTTGTGTTTGCACAGCCAGTTAACCCGCTGTGTTGAGTGATCCAGGGTTGTTGATATTAGGTGCTTCTTCTGTCCACCAGGGAGCAGGTTTGGGTCGTATAAAGCCAAATGTTTTGCTGATGGGTTTTAAGACAGACTGGCGCACTGACACACCACAGGCAGCACATAACTACATAGAAATACTGCAGTGAGTACAGAGGAAGTTTAAAAATGTATTAAATTGTGCGTTGACTTATAAACTGTTATCATCAACGCTATATATCGTGTGTTTTTCTGCCTCAAAATTCTTTGTTGTAATTGTGTGTTTCAGTGATGCCTTTGACCTTCAGTTTGGCGTGTGCTTGTTGAGGATGAGGGAAGGACTTGATGTTTCTAATCTGGGACATTCACATGGTGAGACACACCTTTCAGATGATAGTAGTGTACAAAGAGAGTGAGTTTATTTAACAGCATTTGTATGTGAAATCTAAGAGGAAGAGGTGTCATTATTCATCCTCCTTCATTTGAGTTACTTATGAAATCAATTTCATAGTGAACTGTCCTCTTATTGTTTTAGTCAATCCGGTCTTTGATTCGGGACCAGGCTCCATCAACACCATCCCTGACCCGCCCTGTGTTCAGACAAGTGCCACATGTATGTATGCATGCATATGTGAATATTATCAGTTTCTACTTTATTTTCTGGCAGTTGTGATATATGGACTCGACCTAAATTAAAAAGAAAATTTCAAATTGCATTAAATTATATTTTTACTTAAATATCCAGAGGTTTTATCATATGATGTCCTTGAGATATTTATGAAGCACTACAAGATCCCATGCTATAGAAGCGTTTTTTTCCCAGCCAAAATTATGTCACTACAGTTATTTTTACAGCATTTCAGTAGCAAGGACCAGTGATAAACGTATGACCTAAGGTATGTTGTGAGTTATGTCTGGAGGGGCATCGTGAAGCTTAGCAGAGGGAGACTCGGGATGGGGGTTCAGTCTCAGGCGTATCCTGCCAAAGCTGATCTCAACCCCCCACCTAGAATGAGGTGGGCACGGAGCTGAGTGGAAAAGATGGAGAGAATTAGTAATGGAGTGTAAAGGGTGGGAGGGTGGATTGAAGAGTCACAGACAAACAGAGTAATGAGGGATGGTCGAGTATAAGTAGGCTTGTCAGCTGATTGGAGGTGTGGTTTGTGGTGTAGTCCTGCTCCCGAACTTAAATTAACACATTAACCTAATTTAATCCCACAATAAGTGTCAAGGCAAAGGTATGATTTCAGAGAATAAAGAGCAGAAAAATGACCTGATTCTTTTATAAAAGGTTCAACATATCTGCCAGTGAAACAAGCAACGTTTTAGTTGTTCACAGTTTTAAAATAAACTGTACAACAATTAGCGTTAGGTACCATTTAGATTTTGTTTATTCCAGTTCTGCTTATCAGTTCGGGTTCTTAAAGGTTCCTGATTCAGTTTTCAGACAATTCATGATCTCTATAATAAACTGTCTGTTGTGATGGAGATTTTTCTTTTCCCTCTAATTACAAAATAAACATTACTTTTCTAAATAGCACAGCTCCGGCTGTCATATGGCAATGTGTCCTTGGGAAAGACACTTAACCCCAAGTTGCTCCCACTGCTGTGTCAATGGTGTGTAAATGGCTATGAAAGGGCGTGAAAGTGTTAGTTCAACTGATGGGTAACTAAAGGTGTGACCTGTGGTGTAAAGCTGCCTTGAGTAGGGACTAGAAATGTGCTATATAAGCTCAAATTCATTACCATAATCTATAGCTTTTACTATCAATAGACAGAATTAATATTGTGTTTTGCATACACTAATAGTGCTGACAGTGACAAAAGGTTTAACTCATCCCTCACTGCATGGTAACCGTCCACCTCTCCCCTCCGTTATTACTGTACTAAGCAGGATTCTGCTCTCCAGGGTCTCTTTACATAAAACAGAGATAAAAGTGCTCTCTCTGGACTCAAAAAAGTTTTTAAATAGTTGTTGACATGATTCTTAAACCTTAATAGAAATAAGAATACAAGCTCAGCTGTGATTTTACCTGTGCGTGATGATGTTGGCACAGCAGCACAGTGGCTTACGAGTGGACCAGAGACCACAAAACACTGAACATGTTTGTCTCACAATTGCCCTGTGTTGTAGGAACCTTTCATTGTGTTTTTTTGTTGTCTTGCCTGCACAAAAAGTTTTTACAGTATTCTGCCACTGTATTTTGATCGTGTTAGATCAAACTTTTATCATAATCCTCCTCTCAAGGCTTTGTTTACATGTGTCACTAACGACAATCACAGTAACTTAGTGGACCTTAAAGATATATAAAACTCTGTATGGATGGAATAAATCCCACAAAAGTTTAACCATGAAGAATTTATAAACCTGTTGGGAACTGATTTCAGGTTTTGCAGTCCAAAAATAATTTCCAAGAACAAATCTTTTTGCTGTGTCTGTGTCCTCTGAAGGGCTGCCTCAGCCTAAAACTGTATTCCAGAAAAAACAAGGAAAAAGGACCATCGATGTCTATTGGCTGTCTGATGATGGAGGTCTGTTTGTTTCTTCATCCAACCATCCATTACTTTTTTCATTTTTCAAAAAAATTAGTTTAATTTTATTCATTTATTTATTTATGCAATTCAGGTTCAGTAAAATCATGGAAATGACTTTATATTTAAGATATAGCATAACTGAATGTGTAAATCTTAAACCTTTTTGTAAGTCATCTTAAGCTTGTATTTTACAAAAAGCAGTGTAAAGAGTTGTCTGTTTAGATTACAATAGACCAACTACACAAGTCCACTCCACCACAGACAATACACAGAGCAAGTTTATTCACTTTGCTTTATGAAGCTTTACACTGTCCATAAACTCATAGAGCAGAAAATCACTGAACAGATCTTTTTTGTTCAACACAACACATCAAATAATTATATCCTAAGAAGGTTTTTAATAGGGTGAAGTGAATATGATATTCCGTGTATATGTGTTTAACCAGGTCTGACCCTGCTGCTGCCCTATCTCTTGACTCGGAGGAAGCGCTGGGCCTCCTGTAAGGTCCGAGTCTTTGTGGCAGGAGAATCAGACAAGAAGAAGGAGCAAAGAGAGGAGTAAACACTTTGAGTTCTTCTCCAATCCATCAGAGCACTATTAAAAATTTATGGCATAGTTTTCAGAACATAACAGAAAAATGGATGTCATATAAATCTCTGAAAAACATTTAGCTTAAATACTGTTGTCTTCACAGAGTGGTGGCACTCATCAAGAAGTTTCGTCTTGGTTTTCATGATGTTGAAGTCCTTCCTGACATCTACCAGAGCCCTCAGCCTGCAAAGTAAGGCTGAATTTTAATAACAATGAAATGATGCATCTTATTGGGTAAAGTCTTAATTTTACACAGTGTTGAGCAATGGATACTAACTGGGTCCACCTCCAGAATTAGGATCCTGCAGCGCTTCAGGCTCCGAATATATTTGGAAGTACACATCAATAAAGATACAATCACATCTGATATGTTTCAACTGCAATACGGCCTTTTGGAAGGATGGACTACTTCTGGGGGCTTCTGGTGTAGCCACTGAGAGCTTACCTTCTGGCAAAGACTTCACTGTCTGTATGCTGTCCAACTAGATTAGAGGGAGCAAGAACTAAGATTTAGATAAGAGATTGTGTTTAAGGCGAGATTGTCCTAATTGGACTTGCATGTCCATGATGTGTTTAGATCAATTAAAATCAATTTAAAGTTAAATCCCCATTAAGGCCAGCTAAGAGGGGGCAAGGGAGGGCCCTCTGCTCACAGAAGGCTGAAGGTCCACCCTGAATTCATGCAGTGATAACTAAATTTTACTTTTCAACTCAGTACTAACCCATTATTGCCATTTGGAGTGACCAGGAAGAGGTGGGAAATATGAGTGAGCCGAGGAAGGGACTGCTTGTACAAAGATTAGCATAGACGCTAACAGCTTCAGTAGCAGTTTTATCCAATCTGGACTGCATTTCTTAATCAATTGAAAAACAAAAAAACAACACTACAAACTTCTCTATAGGAATAATATTCTTGCCAACAGTTTTGACATGGTTTACATTCTGTCCTTTATACCGCGGCCTGCTACATTATCTAAACGGCCAGTAATTAATGTAATTCACAAAACTACCATCCATTAACCTGTCAGATATGCTTTTGAAAGGTTCTGACACAGCTCATGAGGATGAGCCTACCAGAGTCCAATATCTGAGTGTTTTTTTAAGGCAAGTAACTTAAGAAAATCAGTGTTAACCCCTGGCAAAGGATTATAGTATTGGACCTTTAAAGCCAAATCAATGAATTAAAACTGCAGCTGTGAGATTCACCTTCGAGGGGCTACACCAACAACACAGTTTAATACCAGAAGGAGCTATTAAAGCATGCTAACCTGTAATCATAGTTTTTAATGTTATGTATAAAAATGTCTATTATTTCAAGAACAAAGCCAGCATATCTGTATCATATAGCCAATACTAATTATTAGATTAAATGTTCCAGGATAAGATCCTGGAACATTTAATCTTGTTTTTTAATCCTTAACGTGAAGGCAAATTCCATTGGTCAGTGGGAAGATGATATTTACATGTGAGTAATAAGTAGTTTTTGTACTTGTACAGTAGTGCAGGATTTAAATTGATATCAGAGTGCTCTGTGAATGTAGACTGATATAATAATAGTAATTCCTGAGTGAATAATAAATAACCAAATAAAAAAACATAATTATAATGATAAATATTAATTTTAAATAACCATTTTAAATATATATTTAAATTGGTTTAAATGGTTTAAATTGTTTAAACTGGTTTACGTTTAAATATACAATTAATTGGTTAATAAATTAATTGGTTAATATTTAAAATTTACATTTAAAAAACAAAGTGCATGTACCATGGGAGGATCAGTGATCAAAAGACAGACTAGATTGGAATATAGAATTGGTGGCATTTCGTCTAATGTGCTGATGCAAAAACCTAAACACAAAGGTTGCCAAGAGAGTCATACTGAGGTCGGAATTTTATTATTTTTTTGTAGGTCATGATTGTTTCTGTGTCAGATCAGGCCAGTGGTTTACAAACTTTTTCTGCCCAAGACACAACAAAGATCAGGCCAAAATCTCAAGGAGCACCATATTCATACCACTGCAAAAGAGCATCTGTAAAATAACTATAGTATCTGATTATTTTTTCATTTTATTTTTTTTATCAAATTAAAATGCTAAACAATGATTTTACCTATGAAGTATTTAAAATGAGTTATTTAAAGGTCTTTTCCAAAAAACTGTTTTTTCCTTCCCTTGATGTCACATTTCAACACACCACAATAACAATGTGTCAAGGTTCCCGAACTCGCAATTTTATCGAGGGACCAAAGCAATAAGAGGACGAATAGAGTATATTAAAAGCAACCACAAGCTGCTATGTAGGAGTAGAAATAACACCTGGTTGTACAAATTTCAAAGGAACACTTAGTGTTAACCAGTGTACCTCACAACACCATTTGAGAACCACTAGATTAGGCAACAGCGGAGCCATGAAGTCATGCTGGGACTCCCCTGAAATGCATGACAGACAACATCACTGAACTCGACTGCATGTTAAGACCAATGTGAGGATGATGCATGAAGGAGGGGTGACATTTACGACAGTAAACAAACATCCGGTTCTATACTTTTGTCTTCTCAAACGTTATGATGAATGAGATGTTAAGCAGGGTCCACACATAAGGGTTTTCTAAATCTGAAGAGATTTTTTATCTGTTAGAGACCCTACACAGAAGATAAAAAATCAGGCATTGAACAGTTTTGACAGTTCTGTGTGTGGTGTGCTCCGATAATCTCAACACAGCTCACCACACACATAAGACTCTGTCCCACCACCGACCTAGAATCTAGTCCTCCAAAACAGAAATGATCTAACAAAAACGAAGAAGAAGAAACATAGCAACAAGCATAAACGTTGTCTATGGCAACAACTGGAAAACACAACACGGAACATGGAAGAGGACATACGAGAGGGAATGATGGTGGTCTTTGGACTATTTTTGACAGAAAAATCACAAACCAAAAAAAAGAAAGACTGTGGAAAAAACCCTTGAGACTGTGTGAATACTTGAGCTGGTCCTCCATTTCTGAGGTCCACTGAATTTTACGTTTCAGGTCGGCCATGCTTGTTTTTATTTACGCCTGCTTCCTTGTTGTTTTCTGTCTCTTAACTTTTGAAAGTTTGCCTCCCTGGTCAATGTCTCTAACATGAGGGAATACATCACAGGAAGCAGGAGAAAAATCAAACATGTCAGACTTTCTGTGATGGAGTCCTGAGGTTTCCCAGACAGGTCTTGTGTGGTCAGTCACTTTGGCACACAAGAGATGGAACAACTGATCTACATGACCAACGGGGCCTTAAAACTCTACAGCTGTTGGGTCAGGCCATAATCACACATTACTTATGTAGTCTGACCTCAGCACTATCACATAGACAACAAACAATGAACTAAGTTTATGTCCTTAAATCACTTATGAACTCAAATACCCATGAGGTCCGTGTGTTTGTCTGTTCCAGTGTTCATCAGTTTGAGCACATGCTGGGTCACTTCAGGCTGGATACAAACCCCAAACAGGACCCAGACTGTGGGACAGTCAGACAGCAGGAGGAGCCATGGATCATCTCTGAGCGGGACATTGAGAGGAACAAGGCCAAGGTCTGACTCAGACACACTGTTACACCTGAATCTCACTCTCTGATAAAATAAACACAGAATTTAGAGGTGGAAACAGTCGGATCAGTTTTTTTTCTCTGGACCACCTTAAATAACATGATCAACTTTCTTGTTTTGATTCAGTCTTTTCGTCAGATCCGTCTTAATGAGGTTCTGCAGGATTATTCCAGAGAGGCAGCATTGATTATTATGTAAGTACATTTCAATTCAGGTTCAACGATGGTGTATTTTCATTTTTTGTTATAGATATAAAAGCTCAACTACAAGCAGGGCCATAACTTTTTTTAATTTTAGAAATACTTAGTTCAAAAATGCAGGGTCAATGAATAGATCCATTTCAGTAACATAAATGTTGACTATTCATGAGAGCTGAACAATCAGTATATTGAAAAGCAATTAAAGGCAATGTTTCAAGCTTATGTAGCGTGAATGTCACCAGGCTTAAAACAAGTTTACAACAAGTTTTAAACCCTGAAGATCAAACTGCACCACAGAAATGAAGATGACTATGCTTTAATCTTTGTGGCCCCAAAATGGTGTGTTTGATCCACTCCTCCAGGGCTTTTTATTCTGTTCTTTTATTCAAATATGTTTCATTAGTTTAGATCACCATTAAATATTAGCCCTTTACACGTGAGTTTCTGTCATTCACCCTCTGTATGCTTGTGCAGTCATGTGCACTGACAAAACAACAGGGTTAATCAATCAGGCATCGATTTCATAAACTCAGAATTCTATAAAGTTAAAAAAATTTGGTGCTAGTTGAGGTTGTTTGGCCAAATTTTAGCCAAAATGAACTTAGGGTTTCTCCAAAGTTTTTCTAATTAAAATTTATTAGAAATCCAAACTCTGATATTAATAACCAATCTCCACCTAATATGAAGGCTGGGAAATGTTCACAGCCAAAATGAATGCAGATAATAAAAGTGAGATGACCAAAAACTGCCAAAGAGGGCACAAGACTTAAAAGTGTGAAGCTTTGGATGTGAAGGATATGATATGTACACCAGCTTATTGTGTGTGTCTGTTTGTCCTGACAGCACCATGCCTGTGGGGAGGAGAGGGGCTTGTCCCAGCACACTGTACCTGGCGTGGCTCGACTTCTTGTCCCATGACCTGAGACCGCCCATCCTATTGGTCAGAGGGAACCAGGAGAACGTCCTTACCTTCTATTGCCAATAAATGTCTCCACTGGCCAGAAGTCCTCAGGTGGTTTAGACTAAGGACCTGTCTCCAACTTCATAATCAGAATTTTGACACAAATTACCTTTAATTTGAGTTTTTTAGTGATCAATGTTGTGTAGTTTGATCTTTAGATTTAACACATGACTGGACCAAGCAACAAGAAAACTCTGTTTCTTGTGTTTCCTGTGATAACGGAAATGGGTTTTATTGTGAGTAAATCAACTTTGTTGTTGAAGGAAAAATAGATGGATCAGCAAATAAATCTAAAAACCAAAATGTACATATAATCAACATTACAGGAGCAAAAAATGCAATTTAAGCATAAACATATGTCCATGTAGGGCTTACATCAGAATATTTCACTTCATCGACTTAATAGCACATATTTTCAACCCACTTAAAAAAAATTCCACAACTCCTAATCCTTGAGACCATTGTTGCTAAAATCCCATCCATTATCTATACCACTTATCCTTTTTGGGGTCGTGGGGGGCTGAAGCCTATCCCAGCAGATACAGGGCGAGAGGCAGGCACACCCCGAACCAGTCGCCAGCCAATCACAGGGTCACACAGAGAGACGGAAAACCATTGACACACTCAAAGGCAAGTTGGAGTCACCAATCAACCTAATGGGCAGGTTTTTGGTCTGTGGGAGGAAGTCGGAGTGCCCACAGAGAACCCACACATGCACTAGGAGAACATGCAAACTTCACACAGAAAGACCCCGACCAACCAAGGGATTGAGCCAGCAACCTTCTTGCTGTCGGGCACGTGCACTACCTGCTGTGCCACCATGCCACCCAATCTGTTGCTAAAAATCAGCAAATAAAGTTCTGCTCACGAACATATCTACTTCTAAATTTTGATTGCATCATGTTAATGCCTATTGAATTTGATCATATTCTAATCATGTGACAAATGTTTGATTTATGTAATTAGCATGTTCTGGCACCTAATTTAGTTTCTCCTTTGATCATAAATATAAATATATATCCAGTGATTTGTAAGGATTTAGACTTTTATGTTCATTAAAATATTTGTTGTTGTTTCTTTAAACCGAAACAACAGAACAATTTCCCCCTTTCAAAATCAGCCTCATTATTTTTTGATTGCACACTGACTTGTTAAAGAGACACTGGAGCCATGATTTAGTATGATTTTGTATTTGTTTTTTGACAAATAGATTATCTGACACATTAAATAACTGCTGTCAGTTTTTCTATATGATGTGCAAAATAGCTGCTTATCCATCCACAATCGAACAGCACTTCACTGTTTCCACTCAAAGCGCTCTCTAACGTTTACATTTTCATCCTCACAGCAGAGGCTGCATAATCTTCTCCATTTTGTTTAATTCCAACAACCATTTGATTTTTATGTTTGAGTTTTTCTTTTGTGCACTTATGTTTTATTTCCCTCATGGTATCTAATAACTGTAAGCTGTTGTCATATAACTGAAGAATAAAGATGAGCAGTGCTTTGTCTGTCCTCCTGAAAACCTCTCAACACTATCACTCACTAAATTCTGATTTTTTTTATACTTAACACCAAAGATAGATAAAATCTGAAATAAAGTGGTTATTAACCTGCTGGTTAATTGTCAAAATATGACTGCTTATGTGGCATAACTTTCAGTGCCCTCTTAACATATTTAAAGCACACATGATAATTTCTTATTCACATAATATATTTTGAAATAAGCAAGATGATTCAAATTACAAAAATACCCTACAAAGTAATAAAAACAAATAAAGATGTACACTTTATTGCCAAAGTATTCACTCACCCATCCAAATCATTGAATTCAGGTGTTCAAGTCACTTCCATGGCCATGGGTATAAAATCAAGCACCTAGGCATGCAGACTGCTTCTACAAACATTTGTGAAAGAATGAGTCGTTCTTAGGAGCTGCAGACCTCAAAACTTCATGTGGCCTTGCATCCCCAAGTGCATGCAAAGCATCAGATAGAGTGGTGTAAAGCACACCGCCATGTGCTCTAGGGCAGAGGAGACATGTTCTCTGGAGTGACCAATCACGCTTCTCTGTCTGGCAGTCCAATGGACGGCGAACAGGAAAACAGTACTTGTCTGACTGCATTGTGCCAAGTGTAAGGTTTGGTGGAGGGGGTGATTATTGTGCGGGGTTGTTTTTCAGGGGTTGGGTCCTTAGTTCCAGTCAAAGGAACTCTTAATGATTCAGCACACTAAGACCTTTGGGACAATTTCATGCTCTAACTTTGTAGGAACAGTTTGGGGATGGCCCCCTCCTGTTCCAACATGACTGCACACAAGTGTACAAAGCAAGGTCCATGAAGACATGGATGAGGGTGTTTGGTGTGGAAGAACTTGACTGGCCTGCACAGAGTCCTGACCTCAACCCGATATACAACCTTTGGAATGAATTAGAGCAGAGACTGTTAGCCAGGCCTCTTTCACGTCAGTATCTGACCTCACAAATGTGCTGTTATAGCTGCAGAAAGGGTGGACCAACACCATATTAAACTCTCTTGATTAAGAATGGGATGTCACTCAAGTTCAGGTGTGCAGATGAGTCAATACTTTCGGCAATATAGTGTATGTGCATGTGCATATATGCACGGCCACTATAAAAATGGTGTTGTTTGACTCAGGGTTGTTGATCATCACTTCTGTAGTGTCCTCTTCAGAAACTCGACAAGGAGGTGATGAGGAAAACCAAAATCCATCTGAATCACCACAAAGCCCTTCAGCAAAGAAAGAAGCAAAATTGGTCTAAATAACCACAAAAAAACTGAGCAAAAAAAACAACAAAAAATCACACTTACATTCTGAGGAAGCACTTCTGGGTCAAAGATGTCAAATAAGTTGGTTCCCTGTCTGTCCAACACCCTGGTCAGCTCAGTCTCTAGGACTGAAACACGACACAGAGAAGAGTACAATGAGAAAATGTCATTACCTTTTGGTGTCACCACTTTTTCATAACTGGTTTGAAAACATGTTTATACATCTATAACAAGTTTAACTATAACCTCCTTAAGCCACAAAGATGACAGCTTAGTCATTTCAGGGTGTGGAAAGTTTTGTTTTGTCATAGGAGTATAATGTTGATCATAAACTGAGGGTAGGATTTCCTTGAAAAAGAGATTTTTTTTGAAGATATTTTTTGCTATCTTACCTGACAGAACTTTGGGAATGCCAATCATCTCTACCGCTTCTCTTATAAAATGTAGTTGTTCCTCCTTCAGCAGCTGGAAAGAGTATGGGTTTAATATATCAGTAAAAGATAGTAACAGTACTTTAAGCAACAGGTCAAAGAAAAGGTACAATAATATTTAGAGATAAACGTGGTGTAGTGATACAATATTAAGCATTAGAAACAATTTGTAATTTGTGTCAGTTTTGTAAAAGAAAGCTAATTTCTGGCAGGGAATTTAGATATTTTTATCATCCACAAACAAATATCTTTGTTCCATATTCAGAGGCTCCATGACTGACATGACACAATTCAAGTGTTGTTCACTTAATGTAAATGAAAAAGTTGATGAAATACTCATGAACTGACATTCTTCAACTACTTCTGACCATTGTGCTAACTTCACGGTTGATTTTTGAATTTTACCTGTTCATTTTGTAGTTTAGCACTGAGTATAGTGATCCTGGAGGAAAGAGGTCAAATTGATTAAGAGATGTGAATACACAAAAACGACCCATGCAGAGATGGTCTAAAACACAACTGATCATTTAACAATGTTAAAAAGGATTTTGTCTCATTTTGATTCATGCATCTAAGACAAGAATAACAGCTGTTATTGTTATCATTAAAATTAAACACCTCTTTTTGTCTCTAAATGACTGGTGGCCTTTGAATAATGATAAACATGTTAAAAACTAATTTACTAGAAACATTATGTTTGGAAATAAAAAACGATAATAACTGGTCTTACTGCGGTGAGTGCCCCTTCAGGAAGAGTCTCTTGTCAGCATATGAAGCTGTGACAGTTATGACCACACTCTAGTAAAAAAAACAAGACAACATACACTGAGTAAACTGAGTACAGCCTTCATTTTTTGTCACTTATCTACTTTTGAACAAAACCTCCTGAGTCAAATTACCACTTTGTTGATCATGGCTGAAGCAGACTTAAGAGAGCCCATATTCCACCCTAACTCAGGTTTATATTTCAATTCTAATGTCAATGCTCTGTATTGGGCTTACTACTGAAAGCCAATGGGCTTAAAATGATGACAAAACAATGGTAGGAGGTCACACTGGTAGAAGGGCTTGGGAAACAAGTTGTTTTTGAGAGCAACTGGCACTGCAAAGACTGGAGAGGGAGAAGCGCTGATGCTGCAGACTTCTTGTCTTGCTCATAGAAGGGCTCAGAGGAGACCAATTGAACACAGTAAAGGGCATATAACACTCAAAAAGCACTATATAGGCTCTTTAAACCGAAACCTAACCTGCCAAATGAACTGTAGCCTTACATGACAGAGTGGCTCACTACAGTCAGACTAGTATTAATCCAGTGTAGAGGATCTACTGTTTAAAGGAACATTTGTGTTGGTTCGTGTTGGAGTATATGAGTAACGCTTTAGCCTGCCTCTGCCTACAGTCATCAGATAAACTCTTCAGCAACTCTAAACAGTCCTGTGTGCTTGTATTTTTTAATCGACTGCATTATGTTACGTTGTCTATTTTTAGACTAAGATTAGCACTTTATGCAATTGTTGAAAGAAATACTCATGAAATTAAGCTGCAGGGCACATGTGCAAACCACTGCAAAAATGCTTCTCAGCAGGTCAACAAAACAAAGCCTCTGTTTACGAGTAGAAGGAGATTGGTACTAAGGATTATGGTCAACTTAATGAGAGAGGACTAGGATGATGAAGATCCACGATCTTATCTATTTAAACCAGAATATACGGAGGAGGAACTACATGTTCTGGAAGCTGAGCGTGCACGAAGAGAGGCTGAGGCAGTGGAACAGTTAATTTTATCTATTTCTTTTAAAAGTCACAAAGTGCTAATCTTAGTCTAAAAATAGATAATGCACGTAATGCAGTCAATAAAAAATACAACAGGCACACAGGACCGTTTAGAGTCATCTGATCACTGCAGACAGAGGCAGGCTAAAGTGCTACCCGTATACCCCGGTGTTTGAGCTAAGCTAACTGGTGGTGGATGAGCTTCTCTTCCTTGTTACTGGACACACGGTTGAAATAATGGTGTCTACCTGCTTGTCATGGACTCAGGAGTAAGGCAAGACACAAAAACAACAAAAATGTTGGATTGTTCCTTTAAATCCAAGTCTATACTGGCTTTGCTTGCAACCTTGCTTTAAATAAAAGACTAAACTATTGACAACCATGTGTAAGAGCAACATCAAATTATTTTTTACAAATACAATAATAGGCCTAATACCCATCTATATTATATAAAAAACTATGAGTCAACAGACAATTATCAAAAAACACATAATTTATTTGTATAAAAATGTTGGCAACAGTTGGAAAAGGGGTGGAACCTGATCTTTTCCAGTTGCTTTTTCATTGGTTGCAAATGTTTTTTGAGCAAGCTTTGACAGTACGACCAATTCAGCATTAAAATCCAAATATAATGTTTATTGAATATCACCTAAAGCTATCAACACTCTAACCATCTCTAAATAAGTGCTTGATACCATTTGAAAGGAGAGTGCTGGTGTGCTTTGACTCCCACAAAAGAGCTTCCCTGAAGTCTCCGTCCAAATGGTGGTCCCTGAGGTTGAGGTTTTTAGGTGAGGAAGAGATGAACTCCATACTCTTAGCTCAGGAGAACCAGCCTCTGACAGACACTTAACATTCAAACATGCAGAGAAATATGTCATTTCTAACTAATGCATATATGTGTAATTTTATTGAAAGTATGCAGATGTAAGAAAATGTGCAAAGGTTTCATGGTTACCATTCTGATAGATTCAGGAGCAGCACTGGACAGACTTGACTTAAAATGATCCTGGAAATAAAATTCAGACTAATGAGCAATTAAAGTGCCACCAGTGGAAAATTTGGTCCTTTGAGGAAATAATTAGAGGTGTGTATTTAAGGATTGTATGGATTATTCCTCTGTTCTGAAATCATCACACATAGTTGTCTGGACAGCACACAGGCCTTATTTAAAGGTGACATACTTACAGTGAGCTCTGCTCCTGAGATGTTGAGTTGAAAACGTCCATCATGGTGGGCAGCACTGAGCAGTGGATTTAAAACCTGGTCTGGAAAAAAAACATAGTAAAGCATTACCTAACCAGATTTGAGGCACAACATTTAGGGCCCTATTTTTACGTCAAGATGTCATTTTCTCCGCAGAAATCCTTGACTCTGTTCTCTATTGCATGTATAAAAACGCTGGACAGCCTGGATTTTTATCTGTTAGCATAATTATTGGTGAGATTCATTAGTAAGTATACAAATGTTATAACTATAGCTCCTTGTTGCATGGAAAATCTTAGGTCTTGTGTTTGTTTTACTTGCTCCTGGGAGTATTATGTGTGCTGGAGCACACTGGAATCAGGAGTACTCCAAAGACAGCTAAGCTTTTGCTCAGCTGTCTGTACAGTTATAAACTTTAAACTAAATTTTTCAACAAATGCTGTGATTTTCAAGGGTAGAGTTGGGTTGTTTTGCATCCTGTGTGAGTGAAACAAGGTCAGTTTAGTGTGTTTTGATCTTGCGGATGTGTACCCATCTCTCTACTGCATCCTCAAAATAGCAGGAACACTCTGCACCACAGACTTTAGACCTAAGACCAGGTATGAGGAGGTTTAAAGCAAAGTCATTTTCTGTGTCCTCAAGTTAGGAATACACCAGCTTTTCTGCCTGACCATTCATTCTCATTCAAACACACCTTTGGGCGCTGAGGGATGCATGATTATTCATTATTTTTAGTAGTGTAAGCAGCAGGCATGAAAATGACACATGCGTCAGGTGGATTTAGAGAAGAGCTGTGCTTTAGGCGTCAAGGGCATTAAGAGTTCATACATAACACATCTTAGGCATTAAGGGCCCTTGATGTTACAGCCCCCAAAATGTAAAAACTGTGACAGGAGAAGAATAAAAACTTTTTAACACAGCATTAAATCATTTTCAGAAAGAATGAGCACAGCACTGGGCTGGCCTATAGTACAGTACTAGAACAAGACTCATGTTGAACAGCTACCCATCAAAGCTGTGTTGGGGGTGTGTCAGATGTATAATAAAACAAAAATAAACATGAAAAGACCTCTATTAGGTGATCCAACCAAACAGTTGATACCTAATCAATATATGCCAACCCTATATTCCAACAGTAAAAACAATATTAGACCACTGGTTAAGCAACAACTATATAAAGAGTGATATCATTTTATGTATTTGCTTTTAACATATATAACCTTTACTCATGTCCTGGGTCTGATCATTCCCTGTGAAAGCGAACTCCTTGTGCAGACTCAACAGTTTTCATCTGTGTGGGAGCATAATCACAGTTGGAAGAGCTTTCATTACTCTGTTGTTTACCTTTGATTACTGTGTGCCTAGTGGCTAGTGACTTTAACAGACACTGTTATTTACTGGTGGGTTTTGATTTTGGGTTTTTGTCAGCCGTAGGCAGTAATTATCAAAATTTAAACAGACAAAGGGCTTTAAGAATTTAATTATGTGTAATAATAAAACATGAAAGTTTCACTCTCTGAATGAAATCACAGGAAAAAATGAGCATTTCCACAACATTATTTTTAGATGCAACTGTGTGTAAAGTGTGGTTTGAAGTGTATTACTCACTACTTACCAAGCTTTTTCCTGCAGGTAAATCTTATTCATTTCTTCGGAGATTCTATTTTTTTTTCTTTTCATCAAGTCTTATCATCATTAACAGTAAATGGTAAATGGACTTAAGCTTATATAGCACATTTCTAGCCTTTGACTACTCAAAGCTGCTTTACACCGCAGGTCACATCTACCCATTCACGACCATTCACTCTCACATTCACTCACTGATGGTTTGAAGTTTCTATGTTAGTTTTCCATCAGTATCAACTAACACATTCACACCCTTTCATCCCCATTTCCACGTCACTGACACAGCAGTGGGAGCAACTTGGGGTTAAGTGTCTTGCCCAAGGACACATCGCCATGTGTCGATTACTGACAGACTGCGCCACCGACATCCCTGTGGTGTGATACACCACATGATAGTTCCATTGTTACATTTTATATTGTCTTAACGTGCCTAAATCTACAAAATGTCAGTGTTAATGTAACACCAACTGTTCACCTGACAGCCAGAAGTAGAGCATCCTGTTTTCAGTCAGCTGACTAGGATGAAACATTGATTCATTGATGACAGCACGGGTGTTGTTGTAGTTGGTCAGCCCCTGGAGGAAACAAACAAACAAAAAAAAAACAGCAAAATGAAATAACACAAAATATCAACACATGAACAGAAGTACAATGAGATGAACAGTATGACCTGTTCCAAAATTTCCAAAATGCCTCTTACAGACTCTCTGATTCTGAGCAAAAAAAGCCAGGCTGTTTCTGAAATCATGAAGAAAACACAAGATATTTGTGTCCTTGTGAAGGGCAGGTTTGATGTGTACTTCCACTCACACCTCACACACGTGAATACCAAGGCAAGTTTATCTGAGCTTCTTTCAACAAGGCAAGTCAAAATCCTTCACACAATACATCAAAACGCAGTTGACAAAGGAAAACACATCAGAATAAACCACAAAAGACAAAAACAAAGAAGTTAAAACAAAGAGAAAACACAAGGAAACAGTGAGCTAAAACATAAGCTAAAGTGTAGAAGAAATAACTTTTCATTAAAATCAAAAATTAGAATTTAAATCACTTTGAAAGTTACAACACAGGTCTGTAATTAAAATTGGTACTCAAGTGTATTTTTCAGTAAGTTTATTAACTCATTCCTGTACCACTCTATACATTTCACACCACATTGCTCTTAGTTACTGATACAATTCAAACAACACCTCAACCCTCAACAGACCCCAGACTCTGAACCGTCAAGCTGGGAAGTGACAATCACGGGTGTCTGGTACATACCAAATGGCCTATTGAAATGATCCTCTACCTGACCTGAGAACACATTTGTGCAAAATATGAAGAAAAGAGCTTTCTTAAGCTGCTGTGTTCGCAAACAAGGAGTGAACACAGGGAGGCTGTAAAGTAGGGAAAAGTTAGGAAGAGATAAAGTGGCCTTGACATATGTAAGGGGCCCTTAAATATTTAAAAAAGAACATTCTGAAACTGTTGTAAAATAATATTTGGAAAAAAAGGGCACCCTTCGAATGTGGGTTAGGGGACATGAGTTTTGTTTACGCATTTTAACGGCATGTTAAAATATTTGAGTCTTTAAAAAACATACAGGGCAAGACAGATAAATAATCTGCAACAGTTTTGGATCTTTTTCGGGGTTCAAAGATCAAACATCCATGAGGACAGATTATTAGTGGAAAAACATGTTATATATTTAATATGGTCCAAATGCCAGAGACTTCTACATAGTATACAGGCTAATTTACCATTTTCACAATTTCAGCTTATGTGTTCTCTCCACTAACTGAAGCTTCTTTGTGTCTTCAAACAGGATAACTTGGCTATGACTATTATTAGTGGCCCAATAAATACATCTGTAATGTTATATTTATTTTTAATTTGCTTTCCACATGCTTGGTTCAATAAACTGCACACAGGTGGTTTGGGGTAGGGCCCAATGACAACTGTCCATCAGGCACAAAATTTCTGGCAGCAACCCTTAGTGAAAATGAGGCCCTTTGACATTTGACCTATGAAGTCTGGTTAGTTCATGCTCAAGTCAAAGTAGACATTTATTTAAAGTCTTAAGAAGTTCCTTAAAGTAGGCTGTGTACACAAGCAAGGGGTGAACATGAGACCCAATTACCTTTGACCTATGATGTAATGAGTTAAATCGGTCAGACTGGACACTTCTGCAAAGATTGATGCAAAGTCATACCAGTATTCATGTGATATTGTGTTATAAAAAAGGACTAAGACATTTATACTGACAGACAAACAGACAGTCCCTGGCCCTGGCTATCTACAGCACCGAGGCATTAAAATCCAGAACACTGGTCAATGAACATAATATTAGAAGCCTAGGTTTCATTAAACAGCAGCGTATTTCAGCCATTAAACACTTTTCCCTTGCTGCACAAGACAAACAAATGTAGGAAGTGTGCAGTTTGAAGAAAACATATCAATGACTTAATATGCAGGCATACCTTGTGATATGATTCGATGTAGTTTTCTGTGATTATTGGAGCCGCAGATACACCAATATCCATACTGATGGCTCCATCACTGAGAAACTGCTCTGAAAATATACACACACAAAGTCATATAAGGCAACACATCATCGCAATACAGTGTCACATGGCAAAAACTACATTCAAATGTTCACAAAGTCACACGTAGACAAGTAAATGTGCTTTTAGAAGTTGTACAGATATAGCTTCACTCTCTGTTTCTCAGAGTAAACACACACACACAAGTACACACACCTGCAGTGTCCTGAATGAAGTCAGCAAGAACATTTGCTGCCTTGTTGATCTCCTTACAGATCTGCACATAAGATCAGACTCGTGATTTTCAAAGTGTTACACCTAATCTCTCTACAGAACAACACAAACACACTTCATTAAACCTAAAAGAGTCGTCTTGACTCTCACTGCTTGGCTATATGAAAACATGAGTTATGAGTCAGATATGGTTTCTCTCTCCCTCACCTGTCCCTTTATGACCATTTTGACAGTAAAGGTGATAAAGTTGGTGAAGATCCTCTTTAACCAGTTTGGTCTGACAAACAAAAGATGAAAAGCTGTTACTGGGACATTTTTAGTTCAACTGTTGAAACTCCATCAGGGTTCAGATTAAAAACTCACTCTTTGTCCCCCTGCAGGTGCAGAAGCAGCTTGTGAAAGTTCAAAAAACAGTCAGATGTGTCTGCTGCTACCTTTCCTTTACCACAGTCTGACAGACAGACGGACAGAGATAACAGAGAACACATGAGGACGTGTGTGTGCACTCAGATTAAAGACCAGAGGAAGTATTGATTACAAACAAATCAGAAATCACTCATATCACCTTGTGTCTTGGTCAGTTAGGCAGCAGCGAATGAGAACTGAATTCAGCTAATGCTTTACTTTACTTAAAACTTCATTTCAGATAATAAGATCAATATCATCACAATAGATTTGTATGTGAATTAAAAACAAAACAGTAACAAAAGGTTAAAAAAAACAGTTCAAAAGTCATGATCAGTCAGAAAACAATGAGACATTGCACCAATGTTTTCAGTAACAAGAGAAATACCTTGTGTCACTTAATAAAAGCTGAGTTAAGTGACATTGAGATTTTATTTTCTGAAGCAGATATTAAATTTGTACAAAACATTTTTGTATGTAAAACATTGGGCTATTATAACTAACAAACATATGACTTGCACTTGCCAATTTTGATAATTTGAGAAATATTATAGAGAATCATTGTTTGCTTTCTCATTCTAGCTTTACAGTGATTACACCACAAGAGAGCAGAATAATAAGGAGTACAGTAAGCTCTACAGAGGTCTACTTTAACTTTGTCTGTGCACACTGAAGTATTTTGTGCTAGCGTATTAGCTTGTGCATACAGTTTTCAGCACTGACACTGCACATCATCACTATCATCTCTTAAATCACTTCTGATGATATACCCCAGATACTTGACTCTGTCCCCTACATTAAGAGCTTGATCTGTGATAGAGAGAGATGGAAACTTAAGCTTTTGACATCTTTGTCTTTCATTGTCATGATGACATTCTTTTCACTCTTTTCAGCTAGAACAGACCCTAACAAGTTTCGGGAAGGCAGCACAGTAGAGATGACAGGATGACCAAGTCATCAGCAGACAGCAAAGGATTAACTAGTCTATCTCCCACCATAAAACCAGTAACACATGCTCTCAGTTGGTCAGAAAGATCATTAATAAAAGAAAATATTATACAGTTTATCATAGTTTAAGATCAGGCTTGAGAGATTATTTTGATACCATGTTTTGAATGTAAAATCATTACACTAAAGTACTGTGACATGGTAACAGGTATCAAGCTTCAACACCTGAAAACATCAAGACATTTATTTACTTACACAGCTTTGGGTTGATTCCAAGATCAATATGAGACTCTATTTCAAAGTCTATCGAATGCCCAACGTTGACTCTAAAGAAAAATAAAGATTTGTGGGTTGTAAATAAGTCATGAACATAATTTATTTCCTGTTACATACTCAGCATTAAAGATGATGCAACCATGGCTGAAAGAGATAGTAATAAACCAGTTTAATCAATGACTAAGCACAGCTGGTGCTC
Organism: Cetoscarus ocellatus; assembly: GCA_037902135.1. Taxonomy (NCBI): domain Eukaryota; kingdom Metazoa; phylum Chordata; class Actinopteri; order Labriformes; family Labridae; genus Cetoscarus; species Cetoscarus ocellatus. The sequence goes on from JBAMNC010000303.1 coordinate 2,437,143, forward strand.
TTATCACCTGAGGAGTTAAATTTATCACATGAAAGTCAACTAGATGACATTTCACTGAAGTGTTAAAAAAAGGCAAGAATAATCTGAAACACTGAAGCAGGATTTCACAGCAGGTCTAAGGAGCTTTAGAGGATGTTTTGCAACAAGACAGGATGTGTTTCACTTAATTCTTACAATATGAGGCAAAAAGTTTCATCAAAGCAGCAACAAAATGTTTTTTTTTTCATCATGTAATAGTAGTTTCAAAATTAATCTGCTAGTACAAAGAACTTCACCAGATGGTGTCCATCCTAATCCCTGAGTGCCGCAGTCATCTGCATACGGTGTAAGTTTGACAGCAGGTGGCCGTTATCCCACAAGAGCTCTGAGCTGATCAACTACCACAGAGCAGATCGGCTGACCAATCAGAGCAGACTGGTCCCAAGAGGGAGGAGGGCCTTATAGGAGCAGCAGCTCTGAGAGCGTCTGAGACAGAGAGAGAATACAGCCTTATCAGGGGTGCTCTAAGCAGGAAAACTAGCAGGTTTTTGGAACGTTAGTGGTTGTGAACGCATCCTAGCAGTCATCGAAAAGAATATACGAACCAGAGTTAAGGCAAAATATGGGCTCTCACATTATGTTAATAACAAATGGACTTGAGCTTGCAGCAGGGATCATCAACTTCTGTTGAACAAGGATCAGTTTTATTCTTGATATCCGCTGCAGGGGCTGGATTTTAATAGAGAGTGACATAATAATATCTTGGCCTAATCAACATGCCATTGGACATTTTTATTTATTGAACTGAACGTATCTTAGCCTTTAAAAGTGGGTGCAGTTCCTATCGTACAGCTGCCACACACATGAGGCCAAGTGAAATATCCTGGCGCAATCTGATAGAGCGCTTGGTCAGTAATCAGTAGGTTGCAGGTTCAAGCCCAGCACCGGCTGTTACATGATGAGTGTCCATTGGGCAAGACACTTAACCGCAAGTTGCTCCCACTGCTTTGTCAGTGGTGTGTAAATGGGATGAAAGAGTATAAATAGCTCGTTGATACTGGTGGACAAGTGACATGGAAATTCCAGCTATCACTCACATGAATGTGAGAGTGAATGGGTGTGAATGGTTAGGTGTGACCTGCAGTGTTGAGTAGCACTGTAAATTTTGACAGCACTTTTTAATTTAGATTTAGTCTTTTGTCTAAAATATCTTTTAGTTTTAGTCATAATTTAGTCATCTAAATTGTTTTAATTTCAGTCTAGTTTTAGTTGATGAAATTTCACAACATTTTAGTCGATGAACTCTACTGTAAATTTAGTCGACTAAAATATGAAGTGTAAAGGGTAAGGCATTTTTTATGTTTCCTTGAATTTCTGAAGTCATGTTTTACACTTGGATAAAATGAAACATCTAATAACCCTTTACTGAATGCTAGTAAAGTTTGAGTGTATAAATGAACAGAAACAAATTGAACTTTTGTGTGAAATGCAGTCACCTTTATTTAGGCTACCTGGCTTATCCCACCACCATGAAGCTAAGGCAGCTGTGACTGATTTCCCCCTTAACTCATCCAACCTACCTGTGATTGGATATATTCCTAACTTGTCCCTAATTTAAACATCACGAAAATTAGGTCTGATTGGATTTAGTCTCTGTCAATGTTTTTTGTTTTTAGTTATAGTCTTGTTTTCGTCAGGGGAAAAAATGTTGTCGACGAAAACTGACAAAAATCATTAGTAAACAAAATTAACACTGTTGAGTAGTCAAAGACAAGAAAAGTACTATATAGGCTCAAGTCCATTTACCATTTATCTTCATTCATGTATAATATTGCCTGTCATGTTTTCCATCACTGGGCTCAACTCTAAATGCTCATACTTCTGGTTGAATATTGGCTGACAGGTGGATTTCTGTAAACCAGGTTAAAGTGTCACATGAAGTTATTCCTGATGAACATGTTGAAACATGTTTTAATTGCAATTGATTTTACGATTAATACTTAAAGGGAAAGAATGACAAAAGATACCTTTAAATCCACAACGACCTCCCACCACCACATCACCTCCTCACATTTCTAGAACTTCATGATACTCTGGGGGGGTAAATGGGAGGCTGTGAGGGGCCTGACGTGGCCCCAGGCTGCCACTTGATTATCACTAATGTACAGTGTAGTCTGACAACTTAAATAAATAAATACCCATTCACATCCGTTCACCCAAGCATTCTCTCACTGATACTTTGAGTTTCTATGTTGGTTGTTTATCAATATCAGCTGCTCGCATTCATGCCATTTCATACCCACTTACCATTTTGACATGTGACAGGAGGAGTTTCAACCTTTGACCTTTTGATTGGCAGATGAGAGACTCTCCAAACTCAACCACCGTCAACCCGACATTCTCCTTAATGCTGTCATCATTTTGATCATGACACTACATCACCTCAGCACACAGACTGATGATGCAGTAGGTTGGAAAAGCTACATGTTTATTTTTATTAAAACAGACATTCCCTATTTTTGGGGGGAAATATGTACACCATTCTAATCCTAATTATAACGTTTTGGATTGAGGTCAATACCTAAGCATGACAGCAGATAGCGCTGTGATATAACTGTGGACGCCATAGGGAGACTCTTGCTAACCAGCTCTGCTCATGTGCAGCCTGGTATTAAATGGGCAACGGCTGGAGCAAGACACTAACTTTGTCCTCTCTCTTATTAATCCACAGGTATGTTTAAACTTACTTTTCTATGATCAGCTGTGATTAGTACTTCATTTAAGTACATTAGAAAGTGTTTTGTGGAGTTTTGACATGCTGAAAAGATGTATTTTGCCACAGGAAAGTTAATATGAATCAATGTGAGTTTGGGCGAGTA